>JASDQU010243641.1:41768-52067 GCA_032191745.1 Picea mariana
TGTCGTTTCCTGTCTTAGCTCCTCCCCATATAACTATGTTGATATTTCTTTCCTCATCCCTTTCTTCTAACAAAATACACTGACTGATTTCTCTTTTCCTTGATCTTCCCCAAAAGTGTAGGACATTCTTCTGTGTCATGATATTATGTGAGACAATACATACACGTCGCAGGTGGAAGTGGACATTCTCTAGCATAGTGTCCTGGTTGTTGACAGTTGTGGCATACCATTGGTCCTCTTCCTCTTCCAAATACTCCTCTTCCACTTTTTTCACTTCTGTATCCAGCTCGATCTCCTCGTGGTGCATTGTATTGGGGCACTTGATTATGTTGCGCGAGATTATAGTGTGGTTGTGCGGTATTGTGTTGCGGCTGCGCAATGTTATACGAGACTGGTATTTGGTTAAACGGTGGTGCGGCTTGCCCGGTCATCATTTATGCCTACACCCTGTAAGCATCTGATGTTCTTTCCCTCATCAGTTCCATGGTCCTGCAATATTTGTCATCGTGGCCTATTGACTTGCAAAAGTTGCAATATGAGATATTAGGTATTGTCTGGTACTTCTATGTCATTCGAAAGTGATATGGATCATGCCTTTTTTTCTTACAAATCTCACACCATATTCCTCTTGTTAGCAACAGGTTTGGAATTCTTGTTGCCATGTACTGCGTGAATGTTGGACATTTATTCTTCTGGTGTTTTTCTATCCTACACGTGGTACACCAAATGGATTCTCTTTTGTCCTTACCTTTGTTCCGGTTTAGTTGGAATGTTAACTTCTTCAGATCCTCCTTCAGCTCCTCCATGGCTGGATCTGTCTTCTGATATTGGTTCTCTTCTAGTTGTAGGGTTTCCTGTAGAGCCTTTTCCTAGGTTTGAAACTTTTTTTATCGCAAAGGGTATTTCAAGTGTGGTAGTAGTGAATTGATGAACATATGCCTATGTTTCATATATTTCATGACATACTTTAGCTTTCCTTTCAATCGTTTGAATATCTGGTCAATTTCCCATACAGATTCTTATGTTTTTTGTTTAATCTCTATCATCTCATTCATATATTGATCCTCTGAACTAGGTTTCTGGAAATCATTTATCAATAGATTTTTGATATCTCCAATCATTCTGGTTGTCCATGGCGGATTGTTTGTAGCTAAACTCATGTACCAATCTAGTGCATGATCTCTTAGCATGATAGATAATTGTGTAAGTTTAGTGTCCTCATCTGTGATCTATTTCGCTTCCCATATCTTTTCAAAAATAAACAAGTGCTTCTCGGGGTCCTCCGATGCCTCTCCTTTGAATTCTGGTAACTTGATGGTGGGATCATGTCCTGACATCCTGAATGATGAACTACTACCTCCGTGCGGTGTAGATACTTGAATAATGCTTCTTGAACTGGCTCCCCTAGTTGTTGTTTCTTGTGTAGATGTACTTCCTCTTGTCTTCCTTCTCTTGAACTTTGGTTCTCTAAATGGTGGTGTTATTCTTGGTGTATTAGTCGCACATGGGTTTATGGGTTCCACACTGACACTGATATGGATATAAGTGTTGCCTTATATTCCTACTCTTGGAACTCTCGTCTTCCTCTCATATGTCATGCACAATATTTCCTCGATATTCCCCATAGCTCGGAGATCCTCTACCTCTTCTTCATCACTTGCCAAGCCCTCCCTCGCGGCTACAGCTCTCTTCTTGGTGTTCACCTTATATTAGTAGGGTACTCCACTTTGTGTCCTTCCAGTTGTTTCCATGATCCGCTTGACCTGGTCTTCATCCATCATAATTGGGTCCAAGGCCTCCTCCTTCTTTCCTTTATCCATTTCTCCTTCTCATGTCAGTGCTTACCCCCTTCCCCCATGCACACAGAGAAGTTTAGCTATCTGACGCCATTGTCATTACACCTTTGTTATATAGTAATATCTTAATAGAAGTAGATAATGATCTGATATGCCTACCTCGAGGTCCCTTCAAGAGCTCTTATTCTGTTGTGTTTTAAGACTTCGATGTATCTACTACAAATTATGTGATAAATCCTGCAACAATGTTGTCTAACCAGAAATCTACTGCACGCGTAAATTTATTATCAACTTTTTGTAATTGTGCTATCTCTATAGGATTCCACTCTAGTTGTATGATCCAATTTGTATGATGGTTGTCTTTCAACCTTTTTATCGACTCATGCAATGCATGTGGGAAATCACAGAAAAATACTTCATGCAATTCGTTGAATACGTACTTGTCCAGATATTTGCACAATGTCAACTTCGGGTTTTTGTTGTCTTTTTGCGCAAACTCCAGCTCCTTTGTTTTCAGTCAGTTCTTTATCTCTGCCTTCGTTGGATTCCATGGTCTCAACATCCCCTTTTAGATTCTCATTCTCTCAACGTCTTGTTGTCTGATCTGGCACTCTTTTGACCCGTCTTCCACAAATCTCATATACGCAATCCCATCCTGCTCCAACCAACCGACAACGGAACCATTTGTTGGCTTTCTCTACTCTTCTACTTGGGATTCTCTATCTGTTATCCCGATCCTACCTTACTGTCATAGATTGACCCTGGTTCAGGTTTAATAAGCTCCCAACAAAATCCCTCTAAAACTATCACCCCCCCTGGTAAACTAGGAGGCAACGCAACACATAGGGTGTATTGCACAGTCTCACCCAAGATAGCTCTATGGGTGGCTGCAATATGCAGGTGTTTGCAACCTGGGAATGAGTGAAGATTTGCAGTTGTATCTTGTAATATTTATTTATAACATCTGATTATAGTAGTCATTCTATTCATGCATGTGAAATACTAGATCTAGCTAGTTAATTCATTCATCTAACATTCACCACTTAATAGCAATAAGGACGCATACATTCATTCACACAGCACAGGTGTTACCATGGTTCACCCCCTTCTAGGCTACGTCTGCAAATATCTGTCTCTCAAGATCTTTATTATGGTTCAGTAATATGTCACGGCGCACGTGTTTACAATCTTAGATCTTACTCTCTTCAACAGACTCCTCGATCCTTGTGAGGCTAATTAGATCGCACTAGGCTCCTCAGCCTACGATCTAACCCTCGGGATCGAATCACTCACTGCTTTTCTAGCTCACCATCTTATGGAGTAGTACAGTTCTTACAACTCTCTGCCATTCGTTATCTGCTCTTGTCCTCTCTATATTTCTCTCTTTTCCTCTCCTCCCTTTTCTTCCTCTAAGTACTACCTATTTATATTCTTGGCTCATCATCCATTACAATACATTGCAAAAACCCTAACCCTAGCATCATTAGGTCTTCCTTGCATGCATGCCTCACCTCTTTTCCTCACACATGTTGCTTTTCCTTCCAGCTTTCCTTTCCTCCTTTCATGCTTCTCTTCCCAAAAATATCATTTTCCCCTTACTAGGTATGTGTCCAATAGTAGTGTTCATTATCAATCCCTGTTTAAACACCACATGACCTAACAAATTCCAAAAGGCGAACAAAAAATGCAATTCTTCAGATTCAATGAGATTTGGTATTGCCTACACTTATCCAAGATTAAGTACACAAGTTCAACATGATCTTTCAATAGACTAAACACTGTCGAGTCATCTAGATACGCTTCTAAAAATTTATGAATGAACTCTTTGAAAGCTACAACAACTACTCTAGAAAATATCGTTGGTGCATTCTTCAACCCAAACGACATAACTATATATTGGTAGTAACCCCATTATGTCACAAAGGTCATCTTATATTGGTATTCTTCCGCAATCCTAATATGATGGTATCCTAAGAATCCATCTATAAAATAATAAGCTTCCTGACCCCCTATATTCTCTAGTACTTCATCGGTAAAAGGCGTAGGAAAAGGGTTGTGTGAACATGCATTGTTCAACTTCCTCGGATCTACGCATATCATGATTCCTCATGTCTTCTTGTCTTGAACCACCATAGGGATTATCCACTTTGATTCTTTAACAAGTTCTATAATTCCAGCCTCTAGCATTCGGTCTAGCTCTGCTTTTACATTCTCCTTATATTTTAGATTCATTCCATAGGATCTCTGTTGCACGGGTTTTACATCTAGTTTCACCAGAATCTTCATTTCTCCTAATTCCACAGCAATTCCTTTCATCTCTGAGAACGTCATTGGAAACAGATCCTGGTAGTCACATAGTAAGTCATCAATATTTTCCATTGTTTCATCATTCCAGTAATCTCCTATATGCACAAAATTAGGTTTCTCTTATGTACCAATGTTCACTTTATGTGTCCTTAAGGGATTTGCATATATGGTTTACTCAATCTCTAGTCATTCAAATATGTGCTCCCCTTCAATCTCTAATATCTGCAAATTCCTTGGATCTTCCTCGTCTTGGGCTTCTTCTGTGACATTATAGCAGTGCAAGACCTCCTCAATTGTTGCAGTGACTCTAGGCGCACTATCCAAAGGTGTTGATTGCATCAAGTCCTCTTATGCAAAAATATTATTCTTGAGTACTTGCAATGTTGAGTCAATCAAAGGATCATTACTTTCAAAACTGAATGTTACCTTGAAGTTCCTGGTCAACTCTTCCCAATCTCTTATCCCTCTGTGCACTTCTAATTCGATGTACCAATTCTTAGGAATTGTATCTAGAGTATGCACAAATAAGTGAGTCCATTCTAGTTCGGGTATTGATCTCCACTACGTAGTACACTTCGTAACATGATCTGCTGAGAAACTTAATCCATTATACTTCGACATGATACTTTCATACTTTGTCCCAAATTTGACTTGTAGTAACATTTTGTACTGCTTCCAATCTTTTATACCTTCTTTGTGCATATCCCACCATCTCATTGAAGTCACTTTCAATGCAACATCCAAAGACAAGAGTCTTTGTCGATTTGGAATCTACATTTCAAATTAATTAATAAAAGATTCTATAGTGCCAGGCTAGTATACCTTGGAGGTTCGACTATTTCAGTCCCAATCCATCTCAATGCACGAGTAATTCAAGTGCACTTCCTCATCGACACTTCATGCAGTCTTTGTTGAAAATTATCCAAAGCATATTTTGAGTCTGATGTGCCTGATTTGATGCTTCTCCAACTAAGTATGCATTCAGCTGTAGGATTGACATAGTCATCCATTCGCACAGTCATATTATACAAATTATCAATCCCTTTTCTTTTTGTTGGTTCTACATAAATTTTCCCTTCAGTGGGGTCTAATGGCACAATTACCATTAAGTCTTCCACTTTGAATACCATTTTCCTCTTCTTTAAGTCAATGATCGTATGATTATCAAATGCCCAATCCAGTCCCAACAGTGTTGGATATGGTGTGATGCCATCTACTATGTCGATCACTTCAAAGTTTGCTACACTGCACACTCCATCGATATTGACATTAAATCTTCTTAACCTTCCAACCGGAATGATATTATATTGGTTCACTAATCTCAACTAGATAGGAGACCAAATCAGCTTTGGTTGTCCCATCATCGCCCAAGTCTGTCTCAGTATAACATTTACATCTAAACCTAAGTCTAGAATTATATCATCCATTTCATAAGCTCCTATCTGGGCATTGAGCCTGAACTCCCTATTGGTTCACTTCTTATTGTGCACCTGGTTAATTTCTCTGTGTACTGCAAGTTGCTCTCTTTCTTGGGCACACTGGTCAATCATTTTGCACAGACTACTCAACACAAATTCATCCTTCATTAAATCTAAGCAACTTCTTAAAAATATTTTCAATGTACTTACCTTATCAATTTGATTCTTTGTATGGTCATATACTAGAGGCATATCAAATAATGGTGGTCTATCATACAATGGTGGCAGAGACAAAGTTGATGCGATCCAGTATGCTCCCATCAATTCTTTTCTTACTTACTGCTAGGTTTCTTTCTATTTTCTTGGATCAAGTAATGGTAATGGCTCCATTGTTTTCCTTACCCACCGGTGAATGTTATTCCCTTGGTTTGTTGTGTCCACTCCAATTCTCTTTCCTCCGCATGTAACTGATGCTATATTAGGTTTCTCCTCATGTGCTTCGACCGCTATCATTTGTATTTTCTAGTTATGGTTCCCTCTTTCCTACCATTTTTCTATCAGTTGAGGACAATATTCAGTCGCATGGTCCAATTCTCTGCAATACGTGAACGTCGTGCAAGGATTTGGGAAGTCCCTCGCTAAATGTCATGGATGATTGCAATTATAAAAAATGATTGGTCCTTTCCCTCCTCTACCAAATCCTCCTTGTCCTCAACCTATGTCGAATCCTCCTCTTCCACCCTAATTAAAGCCTCTCGGAGTATTATATTATGGAATTCCTCCTTCTGTTGCTACATTTTCTTCTTGGATCTTGTAAGCATATGCAGTGTGCTCCCTCATTAAGTCGAATGCGTGACAATCCTTCTCCTCATGTCCTACAAATTTGCAAAATTTATAGAACAAATTCCTAGGAATACTTTGGTATTTCTCAATAATGTACAAGCAGTCAGATGATGTCCCCATGTCTTGCATATTTCACAATATCCTACTCCTCCTACCAATGGGATCGGTGCTCCTATAGCCATATAATACGCAAATGTTGGGCATTCATCTTTACGATGACCTTCTGTCTTACATGTAATACACCAAACTTGGTCACATTTTTCCCTTTCCTTCATTATTTCTGACAATTGAATCCTTAGCGTAGACAACTGTGACTAAACATATTCCATTCCTGCGCCATCTCCTACAAGATATGCTTCTAACTTCATCGCAATTTCTAATTCTTCCGGCTGTGACGTGACCTTTTGATATGTCAAAGGACAATAGTTGTGTTGCAACAGCCCTGCAATAAACCATTCTCTATGTTGTTTGTTAGGAATATGGAATATTAATATACCCATCACATCTTTAAACCTCTAATTGTAATCCCAAACTGTCTCATTTTGTATTTTCTTAATTTCTTTCATCTCTGTGATATACTGCAACTCGGATTTCAGCTTCCAGAATTCCTTTAACAAAGCTTGTCCAATCTCTGCCAATGTTCTGGATCGTCTTGTCGGTGTAGTAGTTTGATACTTTATGTACCATAACAGTGCATGACCTATGAACATTGTTTCTAACTGCACAATATTCATTTCCTCATTCTGGACATTATTCACAATCCATATCGTATCACATACAAATAGATGTTTCTCTAGGTCTTTTGAACCCGCTCCCTAGAATTCAAACATTCTAAATCTATTATCTATTCTGACCATTGTACTCTATGTAGTACTTACCTTTGGTGATGTTGAATGACTCTAGTTTTTGTCCCTACTTCCACTATTCTGACTATTGTTTTTACTTCCTCCACTAACTACAATTACTCTTGACAAAGTTCCAATTTTTTCTTCAGATCTTGGTGACGCACACGAGGTCATGGGTTCGACACAAATTCCGATCTGAGATAGACTTCCTTCTTCTATTGGACTTCACCAAGGATCCTTTTATTTCTCTTTCCTTTCTATGTACGATGTGATCTGAAATACTACACAGGGGTTTCTTTTCTCAAACACTTTGTGTTGCTCTTTTCTTTGACCCACAGTCTCCTTCTTACTATACCTAAACCTTTTCCCACAATGTAGTACTCCAATCTATCCTCCTAAGTCATTGTATTCCTCTCTGGGCATCCTCGGTCTATATGTTCCTTACTCATCATTTTCCACTCTCATACCATCATATGGTCATGCCCCAGTCCCCCTATGTGCACAAAGGCGCCTAGCAATCAAATTCCATCTTCATCACATTATTGTCGCACAAGAGCATCTTTATCCAGGTAGAAAATGTGTTCAAAAATATTTCGCACGAACCCTTGAAGAAGTCCCTCTCTGTGACACTATAAGACTGGGTACAATATAGTGAATGTAACCCCCCAGTATACTATTCAACCAAAAATCAACTGCATGAGAAACTTTATTACTTATTGTATTCAACTGTCTGATCAATTTAGGAGTCCAATTTCTCAGAGCCTTAGCTCAGTATCTTCCACATTCTCCACTATCCTTTCTAACCATTCAATCTAAATTATCAGAAATTCACCAAAGAAGATTTCATGAAGGTCTGTAAACACATACCTTTGCAACCATTGTTCAGCGTTGAGTCGTGGGTTCCTATTATGTTCTCTGGAAAATTCTCGTTGCTTCCACTCTAGCCATTTTGTAATCTCTTCCTTATTCAACCTCCAAAACCTTCCCTTCAATTACAGATCCCAGTCGTGACAACATAACCATTTTTTGGCATGCAATGGGCAGACTCGATGTTAATCATTAACAAAACAACAAAACCCTTAGACACCGTCCCTTTCGGCATCACCTGCAAAGCAAGTGAAGTCTCACCTGAGGCATATAGAGGGGATGCAGGAACCAAGGTTCTGCAATGATGAGGGGAAGTGAGTCATTCAACATAACCATACTACTCATTATCCGTTCATCTATTGTGTGCGCAGTCTCTGTTACTTAACCTTTGATGTTTATTCATTATACCCTGTGTGCGCCATTACTTTACTTGACATCCATTCATTTACCAGTTACCTCATTGTGTGACATTATAACAACATATATGAATAGCACATTCAGAATACTAAGCTTTCATCATCATTGCACAATATGAATAACAAATTCATAATACTAACCATTATATTATATCCATACCACACACAAAAGATCACATCAAGACACAAGTTTTAACGTGGTTCACCCCAATATGGGCTACATCCACAATGGTTGGATTCTTATATTATTCATTTATAGTCTTCTTACAATTGCACATTGCACTTACAAAAAGATGCAACATTAACCATTACTCAAAACTACCTAGTCGTTATGTTGCAGTGCGAACCTAACTCCTCGGTCATAACTCAAAACAACCGAACACTTAGCCAATTCTTCACTCAATATCTCACTACAAAACTCATCATCGACTCACTCAACTACTCATACCTCGATAACTACTTCTACCCAAAAATCAATTATAATTTATAGCTTTACAATAGGCCTAAGCCCATTACAATGTAGACAAAATTTCCCAAAATCCTACCTATTTTTGCCTCTTGTGTGTTGTCTCTCAAACATGCTTCAACGCTTTGCATGCACGATGCTCCTTAGACAAAATGTCGCATGATTCATTCCTATGTGATTTCCAAGACTTCTCCAAGATATCCTGCTCCAACAACAACCAACTCCAAATGATCCTAGAATGACAGAAAAATTGGGAATAATACCAAAAAAGTAACCTATTAAATGTTGGGGTTGTGAAGGAGAGCACATGTTCATAGATTTCCCTCACAAAGGAGAAAGAGTGAAGTTTGTTCACAATATATAACATGTTGATTCAGTTGAGAACATGGGTAGAAGCATGCCAATGATCTATGAATCCTTGGACAACAAGCAATCCAAATTTCAATCTCACATGATTGAAGTGGAAGGTAAGATCAATGATCAACCTATAGCTATTTTAATTGATTCAATACCTAGTCATAGTTATATAGATCCTAAGTTGGTGGAAAGATTTCATTTGCAAAGAAGCAAGCTTGGGAAATCTTGGCTAGTTCAGTTAGCTATAGGATCTAAACAAAGAATTAATGAGATGGTTAAAGAATGTCTAATGGACATGAATGGACTGAGTACAAAGGCAGATTTGAATATCATACATGTGAGTTCATATTATTTCTTAATTGGTATGGATTGGTTCGACAAGAACCATGATGTCCTAGATTGTTACAGTAAGGCATTTACTTGTTTGGATGAAGAAGGAAACTTGATAATATTTCAAGTTATTCCAAGGGCAGTAAATATCAGAGAGGTTTCAAACTTACAACTCAAGAGAAGCTTCAAGAAAAGATGTCAAATATTTGCAATGCATATGGAAGAGGAAACTTGTTCGACAACACAGATATTCCAACAGAGGATGAACACCTTCAGTAACCACTCACACAACCAGATCAAAGATCAACACACCGATGTTTTGACGTGGTAAAACCACTATAGGGAAAAATCCACTACCCCATCCAATGTGACCACTTGGAGCAATTTATTAATGCAAAATAAAAATATTACAGAGATATTTTACAAGAGAGTTTCTCACAATCAATCATCGGAAAATGACCCTCCGTGCTCTTTAAATAGAGATCGTGGACCAATCAAGTGTTAATCCATGGATCAATGTAGCCGTTAATATCGACGAGAATATGAACCATCGGATCACTCTATGTCGGGAACATATCGTGACCATCGGATTTCCTAACTACTAATGCATACTAAAGAAACACACTTTTACCTAACGACACATTATACCAAGTA
>JASDQU010243641.1:57697-76161 GCA_032191745.1 Picea mariana
TCAAATTTATTCTTAAGGTTGGTTTTCACATGGTTTAAAAGTTTTGAGTCACTACCAGTAAGGATAAGGTCATCCACATAAAGGACGAGGATTATGAGACAGAATCCTAGTTTCTTGGTATATACATTATGATCAAAATGACATCTAGAAAATATGGTGTCAATAAGAAATCTATCCATTTTGGCATACCAAGATCGAAGAGCTTGCTTAAGGCCATAAAGAGATTTCTTAAGGCGACAAACAAGGCTAGATTCATTATGTACATAGCTAGAAGGTTGTTCCGTGTATATTTCTTCTTACAAATTCCCATGCAAGAAGGTGGATTTAACATCCATCTGTTAGACCTCCCATATATGTGAGGCAGCAAGGGAAAGAACAAGGTGGATGGAATTCATGTTAGCTATAGGGGAAAAGGTTTCATTATAGTCAATTCCTTCAATTTGGGAAAATCATTTGGCAACTAACCAAGCCTTGTGTCTTTCAACACTTCCATCTGATGCATACTTAGTTCTATAGACACATTTACATATGACAAGTTTTCTTCCTTTTGGAAGAGGTACAAGATCCCAAGTATCGTTTTCCATTAGAGAATGATACTCTTCATTCATTGTTGTATCCCAATTTGGATGACTTGAAGCTTCTGCAAATGTCTATGGATCATGAGACTCTGAAACTTGAGCCAAAAGTGAAGAGGCTTGTTGGAACTGAGAACGTGTCTTACGCTGATCTAAAGGATCACTAACAAGATCACCAGTTGCTTCTCATGTTGAACAAACCCATATAGGAAGCGATGGTGTTGGTGTTGGTAAAGGTTCAATGGACTCATCTAGAGGAAGGTGAGCAGGTGAAGGTTTATTTTCATACTCATCGTCATCATCTAAAGAAGAAACTGGAATAGGAATAGAAGAAGTCACAAACGTCAAAGATGGCTCGCAGGCCGAAGAAAGCACAATCATCGAATTAGGCTCGCAGAACAAGATATTTTCATCAAATTTAACATCTCTTCTAATAATAATTTCATTACAATGTGGTTGAAGAAGTCTGTAACCTTTGACATCTTCAGAATAACCAACAACTATGCTCTTCTCACTTTTAGGCTGCAATGCTTTCCTTTTCTCATCAGGAATGTGAACCCATGCTATACTTCCAAATACACGGAAGTGACTTACATTTGGTTTAATTTTAGTTCATGCTTTCTTCTAGTGTCGTATTTTTAAGAGCCTTTATGGGAGTGTGATTTACTATGTAATTTGCACAGATGATGGCTTCTTCCCAATACGTTAGAATTAATCCCTTAGAATGGATCATACAATTAGCCAATTCTTTTAATGTGTGGTTCTTTCTCTCAAACACACCATTTTGTTGTGGTGTATATGGAACAGTGTGTTGCATTTGGATGCCTTGTGTAGTGAAATAACTTGTAAAATTATTGTTCACATATTCGCCTCCATTATTTATTCTTAACCTTTGAATTTGATATCCAGATTGTTTTTCTACAAGGGCCTTGTAGGCCAGAAACTTGTCAAAAACTTTGCTCTTAAGTTTTAAGAAGTAAACCCAAGTATGTCTGGAAAAGTCATCAATAAAAGTTAAGAAATACTTGCACCAAGAAAAATAAGGAGAATAAAGTGGACAACACAAGTCACTGTGAACAAGTCGCAAAGGGCCCGAGGCATGCCAAGAGGCACGTTTTTCAAAACTGTCATGATGATGTTTGTCGAGAACATAACTGGCACAAACGCCATCTATGCATGAAACAAGAGGAATACCAGTCACCATCTATTGATTACATAGTTTTTTCAATGAGCAATAGTTTAGATGACCAAACCACTCATGCCAAAGTTTGTTCAAGTCATCGCTATGAGAAAAAAAAACTTATGAAAAAGATGATGACCCAAAGTTGTCAAACTTGTACAACCTGGTAATATCATCGGAAATTCCAGTTGCAAGAACATTCTTAGGATATTTTAGATCCTTGATTACAACTTGGTGAGGTGAAAACTCTACGGTTTTACCTTCACCTGAATGAGTGATTTGATATACTGATAGAAGGTTACAAGAAAGACTTGGAACACATAATACATCATTGAAATGACCATTATCTTCTTGAACTATTCCAGATCCTACAACACTAAGAGATCTATCATCACCAACAAATATTTTCTTAGTGTTACATTCATTTAGAGCAGAAAGTATGGTTTTATCCTTAGCCATATGATAAGATTCTCCATAATCAATAAGCCACTCATCAAAAAAAGTAGTAGAAGTTGCATTGAAGGAGAAAACCATAAGAAGAAAGTGCATGTCCATGAGAAGAAGAGGAAGTAGTAATAGTAGTAGAATCAATATTGATGGTGTGCTTCTTCATCACTGCTTCTAAAGTTGTCGTCATCTTGAAACATTTGGACTCATCATGACCATCTTTCCCACAAAAGTTTTAATGTCTATCAGTCTTCTTATTTTTAGAATTTTCTCATTTGTTACCATTAGGAGATGAAGTTGTCTGAGTGGGTTTGGGACCCTTGTTTTGCTTGTTGTTGTGGCGAGAATGTTGCTTCTTGGGATTCTCGAGTTTATTTTTCTGTTGGGCGACTAAAGCTTTTTTGGATGTACCTGTAGTGTTGATCACTCCAAGTTGTACAATCTTATCTTGCTCTCTAGTCAAAGCATCACAAAAGGACTCAATAGTGGTTTTTTGATAAGATTTCCCTAGAGCATCTCTCATGGCATAAAAGGTAGATACAAACACATAATATGAACTACCTAGCTTAGAAAGAATAATATAGATGCAATGCTCTTCCTCCAACTTTATGGTACACTTTTCACATAAAATTATAAGTGTTTTAAACTTAGATAGATAGTCTTCAATGCAAAAAAAAACATTTGGACTTAAAGTCAATATCTGATTTTCTAACCGATGTGCTCAAATAATATTGTGTTTACCAAACACAAATTCAATATTTTTCCAAGATTCATTGGGGTAATCAATTTCTTGAAGGTGGAACCTTAAATCGGGAGCGATGGACATTATGATTAGTCCATGAGCTTTGTCATTCCTACTAGTCCATTTTACTTTCTTTTCATCATCAATGGGTTCTTTTTCCTTTCCCAGGGTAATCTGGTAAGAAGTAGGTTGTCAGGCTTGTGTGTATACTGAAGAAGTAGGTTGTCAGGCTTGTGTGTATACTGAAGAAGTAGGTTGTCGGGATTGTGTGTATACTGAAGAAGTAGGTTTTTAGACCTGTGAACATTCTCTCTGGGTGAGAGAACTAATGGGAATTTTTTTCCTTGTGTGCTAGAAAGTAGCTACAGATCTCTAACTCTTTCTATCCGACCTGTTGCTAAAGCCTTGGAATGGAAGTGGGACAACCGAAGGACTATTGAGCAAAGAAGGGGTACACTTCCTTGGGTGGGACAGGCTATGAGAAATGAGAGGTTGTAGGCTATTTGTTGAAGTTGGCACCTTGACCTGAACTTAATTTGGTTAAATGTTAGACCTTAGTGTGGCTTAGGAAGCCTTGGCCCTGGTGGAGTTTTATCCCCAGCTCAGGGGTGACCTGTTGTTAAGATTTTATGAGCAACAAAGTCTATGGATGGGAGGAACGTATGAGGTCTGCACACAATTGGTGACTTACCATTAAAAGATAAGTGTATTTTTATATGTTTACATGTTATTTCATGTGTACATTATTCTGTTGAGTAATATGTATACATTTATGTTAATTATGTAATATTTAAATGTATATGTTTATGCATGAGTTGTATTCTATTTGCATTTCATATGTGTTTCATATGCAGAGCATGTTATTAATTAAATGGTATCAGAGTTGGAAAAGAATGGCCCAACTTGGGTTGGGGATGCTATAATGGGTTACATGGTTTAGGGCATAGAGGATATGGGTTATAATGGTTATGATTTATTATGGTTAAGGATAAGGAGTTATAAGGGTTAGATGTTAGGCGTTAGGGGTTATAAGAGTCAAGGGTTATGAGTTATAAGAGTTGGGGATTATACATATTAAGAGTTATTATAAATATTACGGGTTATAAGGTTTAGGGCTTAAGTGTTATAAGGTTTAGGGGTTAGAATGATTAGGGTCATGGATTATAGGTTATGTGGGTTACAATAGTCAGAGATTAAGGGTTGGGAATTATACAAGTTACAAGGATTAGGGATAATGGGTTAGGGGTTATAGTGGTTGGGGGTTATGGATTATAGGTTACAAGGATTAAGGGTTATGGGTTTAGGGGTTATATAGGTTATAAGGGTTAAGTGTTATAGGTATCGAGGGGTAAGGTTAAGAGGGTCATGGGTTAAGAGTTATAAGGGTTTAGGGATAAGAATTATATGGGTTAAGGGTTGTAATGGTGAGGTATCAAGGGTTATAATGGTTACGAGTTATAGGGATTATGGCTTATAATGGTTAGGAATTAAGGGTGATAGGAATTTATAAGGATAACTTATGGATATATGGATTATAGGGGTTAGGGTTGATAAGGGCTATAAAGAGTAGGGTTATGGATGTTATGTTAAGGGTGATAGAGATTAGGGTTATGGGGGTTATGTTAAGGGTTATAGAGGTTAGGGGTGTTATAAGTGTTATAGGGGTTATAATTTTTATAGGGGTTATCATGGTTATAAGTGTTATAGGGGTTATAATTTTTATAGGGGTTATCATGGTTATAAGTGTTATAGGGGTTATTAGAGTTATAGGTTATATGGGTTATGGGGTAGATAATTGTGCAAGTTTAGAAGGTCGAACTGGATATGATGTATTTTCACTGGCTTTTGGAGTAGTAGGGGATGCTCATTTCACAACGAGAAAGGAGTCACTTGCCAACTCTCCAACCCATTGGGAACTTGCTAGGAAATCCCAAAGGTTTGATGGAAGGCCCCCTGACATAAAGTTGGTTTGGTTATTCATGAGAGGAGGGAACCTTTTCATAACTATCCCCTTCATTGTAGCATTACAATGATAACTTTTTGAGGCTTTCCCTTACCATTTATTAGATAGAGAAGCCTATCAAGGGGCCTAAGCAATGTAATTAAGGTTGGGGCCTTTCCATCCCATACCTAAATCCAACTAATGAATGTTGGGTTCCCACCCAAAAGGATGATGACGATTACCCTTTCAAAGTGAGCCTCATCTTGATGAATGTTTCAATTATGATTAAAGATGTTTGTGCTCTTGGTGGTGTGCAATGGAAGAATATATTTTGTTTTGATAATTAAATTTATAGGCCACTTGAATTGGTCTTAACATGATTGTGTATGTCTATGGCGTTTTTTTATTTATTTTTGTAATGTTCTAAGAAATTTTTCATAAAGGATCTTACACAATTTTGAATTAACTTAATTTGATTATGTAGTTTTTCTATTATGAAGTCAAGGGAAACATTATTCTTTCAAATAACATGCTCTATTTGTACATTTTTTTATTTATATTAATAGTTATTATATAAGTAAGAGTCGGGTTATTTATTTACATGGACAAAAAACTTTGCATGCAGAATAAGATTCCAATCGAGTAGACCTTGATCAATTTCTTAGATAATGTTCTTTCAAGCTTGAAAGATTGAGCATAACCATATTCAAAATTTGAAAATGTTTGAAAATATTCTAACAAGAAAGAAAAGAATAGACAATTCCATGATAATAAGGATAACTTGGCCCATGACTACCATATCATATGCTAACATAACATCAAGTTACAAACATATAGATTAGAACCTCAAAGATAGATCAGAATCGAGAAAAAAAATGGTGCTAATCTTCATCTCCCGCAAGGGAAATGGGGTGCTAAGGATTAGATCCAACCTAGTTCTCTTTAATCTCTTATTCATCCCTTGATTATTTGTAGTAATCTAGCCCTTTTTCATATCCCTCAATGGTGTTTAGAAGACAACAATAATTATCATTGAGTTGGTGCAACTCTTCTAAGATGGTGTGCAAGAGAGGGTTGTCTGTCTCTAAGATAAATTTCATATGTCAGGCTATCATTTACTTTGTGTATTGACGTAATTCGATAGTGATAAAGCATATAGTAGTTTGTCTCCTTGAGAAACTTGTGTTTGGGATGATGGGTTCCAATTCATTATCAATTTGCATACTATTGGTGGAAATGCTTCCATCCCAAACCTTATCTTCCAACTTTTCAAGGTTTTGGATTGTGGTATATAAGAAGAGCTTCCAAATTTTGGTAGCTAGAGTGAGTTTGTTGGGGGTATCATCCCTTTGAACCCTATTCTCATAAGGTCTACCTCTGCCTCTATTTCTAAGTAGGTTTGGTCTTTATGCTTCATCTCTTTCCTTATTCACATTGTTTTCTTCGTAAACGATGACAGGTACCATGTAATCCATATTTTTCACTGATCCCTTAACTCCTTCAACTTTGGCCACAATACTCTTCAAATTCGTTTTGTTCCCCAAGTGTTTGCTATTGAAATGAAACACAATTAAAAGGTTAGCATAATCCATTTGATTCATTATGGGGGTTGTAAGGTCTTTGGCTAGAAGGGTGCGAACACCTTCACGCAATTCCTCAAGGAGATGAAACTTGGGGTTGCTCTGACACCCGAGTGTTGCACTAGTTGGAAAAGTGGACACCTTGGGCATGTGAACGTTCTAAGAGGCTTGCCCAAGTATGAAGTGACCAAGAGAAGGGGTGCACCAAAGAGGTTGGGGTCCATCGACACGAGTAGCGCACCAAGTTTGGGGTGCGTCGTTCCCAAGGGATGCATCATTTGATGGGTGCACATGTTCGTTTGGACACACCGAGTCCACAAAGAGGTGCAATGATTAATTTGGGAATGATGGTTCATGAAGGGGCGCAACACACCAAAAGGACACGACTGTTTGCAATGGTGACCTTTGGATTCCATATAATAGAACAAGGGTGCACAACTAAGAGAGGTAGATTTGAAGAACAAGGGGAGCAAGATTAGCTATGTAATTATGAGGCAGACTTAGATGAAGAGGGGGGAGCTCCCTCGAGGATCCAAGTTGCTCCATATGGGAGGATTTGTGCTTCCTTGAGATGATTATGTGGGTAGAGTTGGGGTAGCCTTATTTTGGGATGCGTTTGGAGGAAGTCTTGTGGCAGGTCTAAATGAGGCATGTTAGGAGACAGAACCGTAGGTCTATGTGAAGTCTTGCAGCAGAGAAAATATGGTGAGTCTGTGGTGGATGCACGTTTGGGGTGCTTTACAAAAGTTGTGAAATATTTCATGAAGGACAAGTCTTGGTGTGACGAATCTGTGTATGAGTAACTTGGAGAGGTGAGGCGAGTTGTGTGACTATTCCAAGTTGTAAACCGAGTTGGTAGTGCTCATATTGTAATAATTTTGCAATAATAAGACTTAGCTAGGTGTTAGGCATGATTTGTGCCACTCGTACTATATATTTGTGTCTCTTGTTTGTTTTGAAAGTGTTCCCTTTGTTTCATGGGTGTATGCTTATATATGACTAAGTGTTAAGTTGTTAACAATTGTCTAATTATACCAAAGTTTCTCTAGAGTGGGAGTGTGACTCTCCGGTAGCCTAGAATGGAGTATGGGTATGCTCTAGGTGAAGAGGGGTCGTCCAGAAAAATTATCCTTGGTGTTGCCAAGTATCCAAGTGAGAAACATCACGGTGTTGCACACACTCAAGTGGTGCATGATCGCAAGATTCAGGCAGGCACATTGTGGGGATGTGACAAATGGTATTAGAGCTTGTTTGTTGTAGATTTTAATGAAGGGTTGGTGAGCTCTTCACTACTATCTTGACGATAGATGGTATCAGAGCTTGTTCATCGCAGATTTTGAAGAAAGCTTCATGATCTCTTCACCACTATCTCGAAGATATATGGTATCGGAGCAAACTTTGAAGACATTTTGGTGCGAAGACAGTTGAGTGGGAACATTCACATGCTTGGTGAATCATTCGGTGAAGCGAATTCGTTCATCACAAACTTTGCATTAGACTTACGATAGAGGTTCAATTGATTGTTTGTGGTGAAACAAAACACTTGGACATAGTGGGTGATCACATAATGTAATGTTCCTGACTTGGCTAGTCTAGGAAACTCTTCTAATGTGTGTGTAGGAATAATTGTTTACAACATATAAATGAGAATTCAAATAATAAAGGCAACAAAAGATTGCAAAGCTTATATTATGAAATCTTCATGGAGTACAAATGTCGAATGCAGTTGAATAAAATGAATCACTTGGCTAGATCAATGACAAGAGGATCTTATCCGGAATACAAAATCAACTGAAACAATAATACCTGATACCCGAAGAATGTTGTGGAATGCAATGGATGAGATAAAGAACTATTGCAGATATGCCAGCTCGTACGACAACCACTGCAAGTCTGGAAAGTTCGCCATGGTGGCTATACCTCTCATAAATTCATGGAAACTATCCTAAATAATGCGCCCTACTCTGCCTCACAGTCCTGGTGATTGTTCGGACCTCAACTGGTGTATTTGATCCCTGGATGGATCCCCCTGGGGGAAATGTGCCCCATCTGCTTTGGAAAATTGTGCCCTAGTGATTCCACCGTCAGAATTGGATGATGTGTGTCTCAAACTAATCACCCATGTCTATTGGGAAATGGGTCGAAAGGATTTCCCCAGATCTGAACTGATGATCGCTCAGGAACCCCGAATGTGTCCTCCCTAAGTGTCAAACTCCCAATGTCAGGAAAGTGCACCCTAGATGATCCCTCCTTCAGAATCTGACGAGGAACCAAGAAAAATATGCACATAGCCTTCCTCTCAACTAGGTCGAAGGGGAATCTCTGAACTCTCCCTGAAATGGACAAGTCGATCCACTGAATCTCCTCAAAAGTTATGCCCTCACCCTGAATAAGTGTGCCCTTGCTGTAGAAACCTGTATAACTACTGTTGAAGAATGATGGAAGACCTGTGTGATATTCCCAGTGACTAGGGTGTGTCTCTCAACATCGAAATCATCCAACTGGTGTCTTCCTCCTGGAATCCACTGAACTATCTCTCCAAAGATGCACCTCTCTCCTCAATGACAAGTCAAAATCTACATAATGATGAATTAAGTTGCTTTACCTTTCCTTTATAGCTTCTTGAAACCCTAATTCGTTGTTGACCTTTTCCCTCCAAGTGACTTTTACTTTATTTTATTATTCCTTGATTAAATAACTTAATTAATTAATTAATTAAACATTTTACCTCAAAAAAGTGTTTTATCCATCCTTATGGCTTCTTCGACCACTGAATGTCATTGCTCATCATCTTATCCTATAATGCTCTTCCTCCCGATTCTAATGAGATATTACACTAAGAGGTTTCTCCAAGTAATATGCCCATTATGACCTTCTTAGTGAATTTAATTAATATATGACCCATAATAACTCAAAATTATGGAAATCATCAGAATGCAACAGAACCAAAGCCAAGTTGTGTGGAATGGATCTTGATGATGAATGATGCAATTCGGGCCCAATAAAACCCCTCAATATCTCCCGAACTCTCTGTCATCCCTATCTGGCTACTCTAGTAGGCATAACACTCAGTAATGTAATAATGTCCAAAATTGGGGACATTAAAGTCCTCCCTGCTAGAATATTTCTTGTCCTCTAGCAATAACTGAATCAATCTGCATATGATTTCGGGGTCCCATATCCACCTGTGTGACCCAAAGTTGACTCCCCTCAAGATGGGGCCTCTCCAAGTGCTCACCACGCATGACACCCAAATGATCATGATGAGTAGAATGATCAATGGCCAAAGAATCTCATTCAACTCCCCAAGCAACCACTCTACTCGAAACTCAACTCCATCAAACACTGAACTACCAAGCAGTCCAATCCTTGGATCGCATATCAAGATGTGAACTGCAATGCCATGTGAAGTATAGTTCTGTAACATATCAACACCATGAGTCTCCTGCAAATAACACATGACCTCAACCCGAAATGAGTCTGTCCTACCAGACCATACCAAACCCAACACAACCCCCACCGACTGAATATGTTGCTACCATAGTGAGGTACTACAAGACCTCAATAAATCACCAGCTAGTGACGTGCTCTCCCCAATACTGAAACTCAATGGAAAATCAAGGTAACTTCCCCCTGCAAGGTCCGCTCGTCTCCATCAATCAATGAAATTCCCAGCCCTGTAATCCCAAGGTCCCATGCTAGTCTCTGATAGGGACCATCATGTTGATGTTGCTCTATTCTGATCATGACTTTCTACTCAAAGTATCCATATTGGATCCTCCTAGGATGAAACAAACTATTGACCCAATGGACTCCCTGATCCCATGTCAAATTTGGAAGTTCATCACTTCCAATCCCCACTAACTGTTGATGTGCCCTACTGGTAATTTTCGAAATCCCTCCACCCTCATCCCAATGAGAGTCAGAAAATGTAGCAACCTCTAAGATATCCTCTATCCCATGGACTAGGATACTCTCAATCATGACCAGGGCCTCAATTGTATGCCCCTGATGATCCACCCCTATCATGTCGTATGAAATAAAGACACTCATGTCAGGTGGTCTCAACCTACCAACTCTCCATGTCCCCTGCCACTATCTATCTCCCTCTGTGCTATTGTCAATGATGAAAGTATCGGAAAAGGCTATCATAAATATCTACAACCAACTGTATCACTCGAAAGTTTCATATGGTTTGGTCAATCCAAAGGACTTAACCAAAATCTCATCCACCAACACCCATGTAAATAATCGCATGTACTCATCACTTAACACCAACCATTGGGTACAACAGTAGGTATCTCCACCAACTGTGGCTCAATCATTCTCCATCCATCATCACTCATGCAACTACTGCTACGGTGAATTTGATCTCCCAGATCTGTATACTTCTTCAAGGGAGAGGAATCTCCATTCTCTACTAAGTACATCTCCTCCTTGCAATCCAATGTGTCCCCTTGAATCCCATTGTACACCTTTGTATGTCTCTGTGAACTACCACTCATCATTGTATGCCCCTGCATACTCATGTGATCTCTTGTATACACCTGCAACATCATGGATCCTGGGTGTACTATGGGGTCATCCTCTACATGAAGGTCAACCAATCCTGGAACACAAATAGAAGTGTCCCCATAACTTCCCCTGGCTCTGGAATCCCCGTGTGTATGTGTGTGCCCAACTGTCTCAAAACCCCTCGTGAAGGGTGGTCCATGTGACCTACGGACATCCTCCTACATCTTTGGATCATATCTCTCCATACTCATCAGTGATCCTGGGTACTCCTCATGCTCCTCCCTCAACTGGTGCTCCACTTCTAAACTACCAACATCCTCTCGCAATGTGGCTGAGGGATATATCTGACTCTCTGCTAAAATAGATGTAGTGGATCTCTGTCTAATTTCCTCAAGGAGATCCTCTGATTTGGACTCTGATTCCTGAAGGGTTGTCTGTGTGCCTTCCAAGAATCTTTGTGTGTTCACCAACTCAGGAGTGAGTCGGTCCACCTCAACCTCCTGCTCCCCCCAATGCCTTGCGATACATCTTGCCAACCTCCAATAGGTAATCCCTATCCATCAAAAACTGTTGGTAGTTGGCCCTCATCACAATCACTCTCTCCCTGAGTGTATGGAAGTCATCAATGACAAGTCCCCCATCTGAACTATCATGTGCCATCGAGGCCCTCCAAAAATAACCTGCCACCAATGCATGTGTATCATCAATGCATCTAGTGGTTGCCATGATTATGTCCCCATTGACTCTCAACTGTCTTGCCAAGTGTCGTGACTCCTGGTCACAATCCTGCTGAGGTGCTACCTCATGCCTCTCATTGTTAGTGTCAACAATGGAATCCCCAACATCACACTCCTCAAAATATAAGGCACTGAACTTCCCACTATCCCATGTGCTACTGAGACCTCCTGGAATCTACTGAACTATCTCTTCTAAGATGCGCCTCTCTCCTCAATGACAAGTCAAAATCTACATAATGATGAATTAGGTTGCTTTACCTTTGATTTATAGCTTCCTGAAACCCTAATTAGTTGTTGACCTTTTCCCTCCAAGTGATGTTTACGTTATTTTATTATTCCTTGATTAAATCACTTAATTAACCATTTTACCTCTAAAAAGTGATTTATCCATCCTTATGGCTTCTCCGACCATTGAAAGTCACTTCTCGTCATCTTATCATGTAATGCTCTTCCTCTCAATTCCGATGAGCTATTACACTAAGAGGTTTCTCCAAGTAATATACCCATTATGACCTTCTTAGTGAATTTAATTAAGATATGACCCATAATAACTCAAAATTATGGAAATCGTCGGAATGCAACGGAACCAAAATCAAGCTATGAGGAATGGATCTTGATGATGAACGATGCAAGTTGGGCCCAATAAAACCCCTTAATATCTCCCAAACTCTCTCTCATCCCTATTTAGCTACTCTGGTAGGCATAACACTCACTAATGTAACAATGTCCAAAAATGGGGACATTGCACATAACTCATTGCAGAGTTCATCATAGAACTTGTCGTAGAATTGATCGCAGAGGAAGTTTGGACACAAACTTGATGAAAGTTTGGTAAGGTGGACTGACCTTTTATAGAGATAGTATGGGTGCAAACTTGGTTGGTTTGGGATGGAAGTAATTTCCAGACCTATTGTGCACACCTTAAAGAGATTATGTGTAGAGTTTGTTAGGTGAATCGAGCACTTGGGCAAGGAATATGAATATATGATTTGTCGTACGACTTGTCACAAATCTAACCATAGAAGTGATCCCAGAAGTAATCATGAAGAGGAGTAGTTCCGGGTTGCAGTAAGTTGAAGCACTTGGGTGAATGACTTGAGGTGACCTAGAGGAGCTCTACAACAAGTAGTTGGTTGGGCATGTTTCCATCATGACATCTTTGTGTCGTGCATCACCAAGAACAACAGTTGAGTTGATTTGGGTTGTTGTACGAGTGGGTCAACTACAACCTTCATATGAGGTGACTCTTTGTAGACTTACATAAGTCAGTTAACAGTAGTATGAATTAACAGTCGGGCGGTGGGTATATGGTGCCTTGAAGTGGAAGCAGTCAAGGTGTAGAGATGGAAAGACATTGGAGATGATTTCAACTGGTTGCATGCAAAGTTTGGAACTTAGACAGATTTCTGAAGTAAATGGATGGACTCAGCCTTGTATCGCAATGAAGGTTTTGTAGGTTTGTGGAGCTACAGATGAGGATTGAGGGGAGTTCACGTGGAGAGTTGATTTCTTGGGAAAGTGAAGGTCCAAGACAATAGACTTGAACTAGGGGTGCATCCAAGGATGTCGTTGGGAAAGGTATGGTTGGTTTTGAGTTCTTTCATTTCCTAAGTGTTGTGGTGAGTTCTTTGAAGGTAAGTCAGATGACTTGGTGGTTCAAGTGTAATCCGTTTATGCAGTGAAGACCGACAGACTTGACAATGACTCGAGTGGGGTAGATTCAAATAAGTCTTGTAGCAGTTTGGGATGCCTTGATTGGGTGAATATGCAAAGAGAATGGAGTGCCTTGCTTAAATGAGTCTTGTGGTGGACTTACACATATTTGGATGCAACTATGGAGGTGGCTTGAGGAAGATTCCTAACTCTTTGATGAGGCGCATTGGATAGGTCGTTGTGGTGAAGTAGGCAGTGAATTCTATACATGTTGAGTTTGAGAGGATGGGTGAGGCAACTTGGTGCTTGGTGTCTTAGCCAGATTTGTTGGGTCATGTGATGACTTGAAAATCATGACAACAGTGCCAAATTTTGGACACATGTAGAAGGTGCAAGGCCATTTCGTTGTAGGAGATGGACGGAGTCAGCAAAGAAGTCGACCAAGAATTGTTGTCAATAAACCTGAATGGGAAGAACATAGACCAAGTGACTTGGGTGGTGTTCACTCACCTTTGGTATGGGACATTGGATGAGGCAAAGCGCACCTTGGTGACTTGCGTATGATTGTGCGATGACTCAAAGATTTGGGAGGGTCATTGGTTGGAGTTTGCAAAAGTATTTGTGTGAATGTGCCTAAGGCATGGAAGTTATTTGAGTTGACTCATTCTACTTGGAGCATTGTGGATAGTTCATTGGGACATTTTGAGGAGTCTAGGCATGTTGGCCACACTCATCGAAGATGCTGAGTTGCAGAGAGGTGACTTGACGAAAGGAGGTGAGTTGAGGACTTGCCTTGGTTTGGAGGATTGTGCAGATAAGTAGACAGCAACATGAAGAGATTACTTGGGAATGGGTGGTTCTCTTTTCTTGAGAAACATGGTTGAGAGTGAAGCCTAACCATTCCAAGGCATAGAGAGGTAAACATGACAGGATGGACAAGTGATGAAGTAGTGAGGCAAAGGTAGTCTAGATGTGCAGTTCTTGGTGCATATGGGATGTTTCATTTTTGAAGACACAAATGAAGATGGGGTAGAATTTGTCCAAGGAAGCTAGACTTGTGGACTTCATTGCAAGTTGAGTCACGGGGGAAGAGTTGGTTGGATGTGCAAAGTTCCCTCAACTCTTCTCAAACTTGGATGTGATGCGAACTATGTGCAGTAGATTGGATAATTGTGCCGTGAGATGGATAGTGGGGTTGAGTTGTCGCGGATGACTTTGTTTTGAGGTGACTTCGTAGTGCAGCAAGGTGAGGGGTGACCTTGCCTTGGTCTAATATTGTTTTGTAGATGGATTGAATTTTGGAAAGAAGTCAAATTACAGACGCACCAGCAGGTTCTAAGCGCATCACTTAGACATTATGGAAGATATCGTTGACGAAGATCAGATGATGACAACAATAATGAGTCAAGGGTGGACACTTGCCTTAGTATTTGGAGTTGGATGGAGTGATGGAAGATGTAGACAAAAAATACTAAGTTCAGGCATGGAGATGCACATTTCAAGAACTGGACATGATGGTTAGAATAACTACCCAACCAGTGCAGGACTTGAGGCATGTAGTGTGTGGAGACATGGAAGATTTGGTTGAAGTATGGGCACAACAATAAGGTCATAAGAGTTTAACTCTTAAGCAAAATTTTGAAGTGAAGTGGGAAGAAGTCAACTATTGTAGGCAGCGACAACAACAACAAGGCAACAACATTGTAACGATATAGTGCAACAGAGTTGGGTAACTTTCATTCTTAGAGTTGGGTGAATTGATCGTATTGACTCAAGCAATAGATCATGCGAAGTTGGATGCAATGCAATTGAATTGATTTGTGGAAACTTGGGGTTTTCATTTGGCACAAAACTTCAGGTTTCCAACAGACTTAGTTGTCATGGGGACACGAGTTTGGGCAAAGACTTGGAGATCAAAAAAATTTTGGATGTTGTCGAGGACAAAAATGAATTGAGGTGGGGGAGGATGTAAGGTCTTCTACTAGAAGAGCGCATACACCTTTGACTAAGTCCTCAAGGAGAGAGAATTTGGGGTTTCTCTCACACCCAAGTGTTGCACTAGTTGGGAAAATGGATACCTTAGGAATGCAAATGTGCCAAGGGGATTTCCCAAGTATGAAGCGACCAAGAGAAGGAGTGCACCAAAGTGGTTGGGGTGCACCGACATGAGGAGCACACCAAGGTTGGGGCACGTCAGTCCCAAGGGATGCGTCGATTGATGGGAACACATGTTCGTTTGGGATGACAGGGTCCACGAAGGGGCGTGACACACCCAAAGGACACGATGGTTCACGATGGTGACATTTGGAGTCCATATAAGAGAACAAGGGTGCACAACCAAGAGAGGAAGATTCGAATAACAAGGAGAGCAAGATTAGCCTTGCGATTTTGAGGCAGACTCAGATGAAGAGGGGTGAGCTCCCTCAAGGAGCCACGTCACTCTACATGGGAGGACTTGTGCTACCTTGAGGTGATTCTGTGGACATAGTTCGGATGACCTTCTTTTGGGATGAGTTTGGGGGAAGTCTTGTTGCAGGTATGAATGAGGCATGCTAGGAGACATAATCATAGGTTTGTGTGAAGTCTTACAACAGAGAAGAGACAGTGAGTCTATGGTGGATGCACGTTTGGGGTGATCTATAGAAGTTGTGAAACATGTTATGATGGATGAGTCTTGGTGTGAGGAATTTGTGTATGAGTGTCTTGGTAAGGTGAGGCAAGTCGCGTGACTCTGACAAGTTGTAAATCGAGCTGGTAGTGATTATATTGTAACAGTTTTGCAATAACAAGACTTAACCATGTGTTAGGCAGAGTTTGTGCCACCCACACTATATATGTGTGTCTCTTGTTTGTTTCACAAGTGCTCTCTTCGTTTCATTGATGTATGCTTATATATGACTAAGTGTTAAGTTGTTAACAATTGTCTAAGTATACAAGAGTTTCACTAGAGTATGAGTGTGACTCGCCGGTAGCCTAGAACAAAGCATGGGTATTCCCTAGGTGAAGAGGCGTAGTTCGAAAGAAATATCCTTGGTGTTTCTAAGTAGCTAAGTGAGAAACGTCGTGGTGCCACATGCCCTCAACTAGTGCACAATCACAATATTTTGGCAAGCACACTGTGGGGACACGACATGGGTGATAATGAGAATGATTTTAGCTCTATGTTATAGAGCCATAATATTCCATACCCCTACTTCATTTGATATCAAACCCTTTTCATGATTCATATTGCACCTTCATCTAGAGGTAAATCAAAACCGGCACAATCTAATCTCTCCCTTCATATTCCCTCTACTCCTGCATGAATACCAAATGTGCCCACTTTAGAGGACAATTGGATGATTGCATTGTCACATGTTGTATTGATTACAAATGACTCACTCTTCCCCTTCACCCTATCTAGATGTTTATTTATATTTATAGTTAAGAGAAACATTTTAGTAAAAGGATTACAAAAATTAGAAAAACTACTATTTTTTTTCCAAGGAAAACCTCATGGGGAAACTCAAGGGATGCTTCCCACATTAGTAGAATCATGACATCCCTAGTAAATGCGTTGATGTAGACTAGTGCACCTCACTAAGGGGGGAACTAGGCACCTGTTGGCATAGAATTAGTCCAATGCCTAGCAACATTGGCAACAACTGATTAAGCTAACCCTTTATGGAACTAGCCCAATGCCCAACAACATTGCCAACAACCCCTTGGGTTTCTCATAACCAAAATTACAAAGTAATCTTATATCATTATTTTAGATAATTTATTACCTCTAATAAAATAAATTAAACTATTTTTTTACAATAATGATGTAGAAACAAAATACTTTTGAATCGACTATGTAGTCAAAGGAAATATCTTTCTTCCAATAAAATATTCAATTTATATAATTTTTATTTATATTAATAATTAAAAAAACATTAAAAAAATAAAAAAATTCTACAACTAAAATTCCAAAATCATCATATATTTAAAATATTTAATTTGTACAATTTTTATTTAAATTAATAATAAAAAACATTTTAATAAAAAGAGACCTACTATTTTTCTCTATAAAATTCCAAATTCACCATATATCATCATCTTATATAATTTATTAACTTCAAATGATTTAGTTTACTCCAAAGTCACCATATATCATCATCTTGTATAACTTATTAACTTCAAATGATTTAGTTTACTTATTGAAAAATTAAAAATTGAATCACAATAAGTATATTAATATTTGACTAAGTTACTATTTATATATTAATATTTGACTAAGTTATTATTTATATATTTTTAAACGTGTTTTCATTATAATAATATAAAAATATATTTACTAAATTTAAAATAATATGTAACCCAAATCATACTAGCCAATTTATTATTAAAAAAAAAAAATTATATTAAAAATATTTCATCAAATGTATCAATCCATGCTTATTATTTCAGGATCACAATTAATTGAATCTCAAATTCGTGCCCTAACTCTAAATCTAAATTGATTAATCTATGTTAGCTTTGATTTTGTCTATGAAATAAATAATACTGGAAGCATGCTTATTATGGGGATCCTAAAGATCTTGTGCATAAATTATTGCAACATCATGGATCACCAACTTGATAGAAAAATGCATGTGTGAATGATATCCCTTGGGAATGGAGAAAGGCTTTKGAGAAAACCTGAATTTCATTAATACTTATTTGAAAAGCAAGAATCATACATTCATTGATTGTGGTCATGAYTTTATGTTTCARCCATCCTTGCTGTCTAKTTTTAAATTACATGGAATGGATTGAATATATATACACCCTGGCCCATGAAGAGAGCAAAGGAAGGGAATGATGACACATACAGTGGGCCACAGTCTCTTTTCATCATTATATTGTTAAAAAAATAGAAAAAGAATGCAATAGTCAATAGCCGTTGTTGTTGTCTAAACACTGGAGTCTTGAGATTCTGGAATGCCTTTTGTTGTATTTTCAAAGAAATCAAGTCATTGTATTGTTTCAACGAAAGGGACACAGAGGGTGGGCCCTCTTTTCACCAAATACATTTCATTCATTTGAAACACATCATTTGGAAATACATTTCATTCATTTGAAACACATCA
>JASDQU010243642.1:8991-19895 GCA_032191745.1 Picea mariana
GATGTAGCTTCCAACACTTTGCCTCTTCATGCCCTTGCTTTTGACAATGCGAGCATGTAGGTCTCTCATCACCCTTCTTCATTGTAGCTGCATGTTTACTTTTCCACTTTTCCTTGCCTTCTTTTGCCTGGACGGATTCAGCTGAAGAAACATCATGAACACTCTTCCCTTTTGACTCAATGTAAGTTGCTTGAACACATACCTCATCAAGGTTAGTCAGATTAAACATCAATATCATATGACGTAAATAACTATGCAATCCTCCTATATATTTGATAAGAGTTTCCTGAGTGTAGAGAGGTATACCAAGTACCAATGCTCTTTTTCGAAATTCTTCTGTGTATTCTTGCACACTTTGTCCCTTACTTTGTCTCAAATTCTGCCAATCCATCATAGCTTGTTGCATATACCCTAATGGATAAAATTGTTTTTTAAGTGTTGAAATGAACTCATACCAAGAGGAAACGATTTTGCCTTTTGTGGCAAGATCCTCTTGAGATCTGCTCTCCCACCAAATGAGAGCAATCCCTCCAAGTCGAAGAGAAGCCAACTGAATTTTAACAGCATCTTCAGTAAACTTTTGAATCCTACAATAAACTTCAATTTGACGGATCCAATTGTCCAATTTTTCAGCATTAAGCTCTCCATTATACAGAGGTAATTCAAACTTAATATCAAGCTTTAAATGAGGCATTTGTTTTTTGTTTTTCAAATGGAGAAGGAATAGAACCATCAAGAAGAGATGGAGAAGTTGGTGGGGTTTTAGGTTCCTCACCACCTCCCTTTTTATCTTTTGTATGAGATGGTCCACCTTGTTCACCTTTCTTTCGATCTTGATCGAGCTCCTCTACCATCGTTTGCATTCTCATGAAAACTTTCAGAAATTCCCCTTCAGAAGGGATAGAAAAAGTTGTTTCTTCTCCTTTTGGTGAAGACATCCTTCCTCTTCTTGAACCAATCTCTGAATCAAACTCTTCAAGTTCTCCTTCACCACGCTGAAGCTTGGACCTTGTTAACATAAACTCAAAATGCATTGGTTAACCTCACTCTGATACCAACTTGATCTGAAATTTAACTCGATCTAAAATTCAAGATCTTTCAACCATTATTTGCATGTGAATTTTTAAGTGTTAACCACCTTTGTAAATGCAAAATTAAAGAACATCCATCAAGCACATGAGCACATACACATGTAAGCAAACCATCTATGAACAAGAATTGGTAACGGAGTTCACCAGACCCCTGGCTACGTCTCCGGGCCACTTTCCAAATGGGAAGGCCGATAGATTTAAGTATTCAAATGCTTACAAAGTGAGTTCTGAATTCTGTCTGTCATATACAGTAACAGAGTTCAACAACAGCTGCAAGATGAAATTCTAAGACTTTTAAGTATGAACATGAATACCTTTTTGTATATCTGAAAGATTTTGTGAGCACTTTTCTGTCTGGATGCATGAATGAAAAAACTGACGCTGGATCTGGAATCCTTGTGAAAAACCGGGACTTTTGAGTATAAACTCGATATATTTCAGAACTGGACTCAGAATGCCCCTCTTAGCACAATTCCCAAATCTGCCTCTGATCTGTACAGTGCATACGACCTCGAGATGCGTGCAAATCCAGAATCACCTTGATCTGCGTGCAAAACCACCTCGGTTTGCATGCAAAACCCACCTCGACTGCATGCAAAACCACCTCGAGCTACGTGCAAAACCACCTCGGTCACTGTACAAAACCACCTCGGGCCACGTGCCAGTCTCTGCCTGCATCAAACTCTCCCCCTCGGGATCTATGCCCATGGACCATTTAAATAATGGAAACAAAACCAAAAGGGGAGTGGGCCATAGGCCACGCGCCCACCCAAATCCCACCAAAATCGGCACTTTATAAGGTTATCGCGCCACCTCGTGCCACGTCTCATGGCGGTGGTGCGTTGGTAGATGTGGTGGTTAGGGGGGCGGAAGTCCCAGGGTCAAACCCGTGGGCTTCTCCTCCCACCGCATATGATTTTGGCTTTGGCTTGGAGCGATTTGGTTTAATATATGGTATATATATTATATGGTTGTAACTTATGTGAAGTCGCATATGGTTTGGTATATATATGGCATGATTTATAACATTTGGTTGGTTTAATATATATGTTTGGCATATAGTTTATGGAGGCATATGGCATGGTTGGATTTTGGGTTATTTATATGGTTGAATATCATATGGTTGAATAACATTTAAATACCAAGGGGGCCTCGGTGTTGGCAAGGTTGAGGGCTAAGCCCTTGACCACCCCCTTTTTGCCCAACCATGGGGTCATGGTGGCCTTATCCTAAGGTCTTGGGTTCAATTCCCATAGCCCCAAATTACATTTTTTTAACCTTTTCTAACCATTTTTCACCATCTTTGACGAAACTTCAACTGTTGATATCTTTGTCATCTGGAGATCGTTTTTCCCGAAACGAACGTCACCGAAAAGCTACTGACGAGCTCTTCCACTTTGTAAGCTTTACTTTGCATTTTGAATACTTTAACTCTATCGAATTTTGAGATGATCCACCTGGATCAAGTGGAGTCCTCTACTGCAACTGCTCACATGGGTGTTTTGGACCCATCTCCTTCTTAGGTTCCTCATGGACAACATTAGCACTCTTCATAGTCTTTACAGTCCTATTTTATATTTATTTTTTTCTGTCTTAAGGGGTCTTAGTAGTTATTTCAATCTTCATTTTTCAAGAATTATTATTCTATTTCCATCCTTGTTTCCCCTCTCGGGCACGAAAGTTTTTTTCTTATTTGGATTACAAGGGACGGACATGTTGTCTCTAGACACTGATTGAGTTCAGACCCTAATGTACATCATGTTTATATTAATCTAGCTAATCATGATGTAGATTAATAGATCGACAATGTGCATATAATGGAGTACATTATTAAGTGGACGATAAGGTTTCATGGTCAAAGGTTTCATCAATCAAGTGGAACTTTAAATCCTAGAAAAAATTGAATTAGATGTGGGGAATGATTTTAGGGTGTGTGCACAAAGTTGACAGACGCAAAAATGGTAAGGGGGTCAGTAGGAACAAGCACTTGCAGGAGCGTGTGCACGTACCTAGAAACCTGCACATATCCCTGATGTTAGAGGTTCAAAAATTCTCTAAAGTCCACTCAGTGTGCCACATAGGCATGTTGGTAGGAATGTGTGTGTGTTCTTAAGGACGTGTGTGTATGTTCCTAGGAACGTGCATGCGTTCATGCTGTGCTCGCTTTTTAAGGGACTACAGATGCGTTTTGTGACCATTTGCACACCATGCCTCGTGATTTTCTTTGTTCGAGTAAATAAAGAGTAGGAGTAGATAAGGAGTAAAGCCCACAATCTTTCCATTGTGTCCAACTCTACCCCGGTATGCTTGATTTTTTGTCATTTCTTTTGTTATCTTTTTCTCCTCTCTTGGATTTATAAGAATACAAAACAATTTGTCATGGGTTATGGATGTAAATTCCAATGGCATTGAAAACTTAGTAGCAAGGTTCAGTACAAATGTGTGACTCAACCACAATTTTGAAGAGAACACAATAAAAACTAATTAATACACATATTTAATACTTGGATGTAAATCTCTCAACAATTCACTAATCTTTTTTAGGTTTTTCTCAAGTTCATTATAAAGATAACACATAGTTTTTCTTTGTTTTACACAAAATTATGTTAACGATTTTGTTGGGATAAAATGAAATTGTTCTCTGTAATACCTTTGTCATAATTCCACTTATTAAATTGTCTTATACAATTGCAGCAAATATTATTAAAATGGAACCCAGAGACAATGAAAACCGCGCACAAGCAAACAAAGGCGAGGAAAACCACATCCCACTAGAACCACAAAACATAAACATAGAGATTGATGAGGGGTTGGATACTTTGAGATCACTTATCAATTATTTATGGAGAACTAGAGTACCTAGCCGAGAGTCTTTTGCCACTTCATTGGACGTCATTGTGAGGTCCATTGCAAGTCCCCAAGGGCAATTAACTTCTATTTCTGAATATAGAGCTAGAATGTTTGAGTTTTACAGGACTGGACTGATAGAAACCAAGTTAGAGACTTTGGTATTTCAAAAAAAGATATGATGTCCATTTTTGTTTATCCTCGATCCGAACAACAACCACTTGTCACCAAGAAAGGAATTTATATTGATTGGTGCATCCACCCACAAATTCTTCAAAATGCATGGATAGGTGGTTCATGGTATTTGATGCACCTCCCTACAATAAGAAAGATGTGTCTTTATATTTTTTGACAAAATTAAGGGCATAATTTATTTCGGGTCACCATGTGAACTACTTTGACATTGGTGACTTCCAGAGGGAGGGTCGAGGGTCCGTAGAGGACTGAGAGCATGCTAGGCGTGATTCCATGTTATGTCCTCGTCCCCCCAAGCGATGACCTAACCCCCCTGCCCAACATCCTCCTCTTGCAGAGGGATTGCAGTAGATACATGTATCTCTATCTTACTTTACTAAGAGCCTAGTGGAACATGGTAGCTTTGTTGCACCATCTCGATAGGAAGTGCATGCCAGTGACATTGATAGAGAGGTTGGACCTTCAATCCCTAGAGAAAAGAGTAGTGAGGAGAGGGCACATGGACATAGTAGCCATCCATGTGAACCTCACAAATGCTCGAGTTGTAGGGAGACTTGTTATGGGCTTATAGAGCCCAGTGGAAAACATAGATTCATGGAGGGGGCTACCTATGAATGAGTTAATTCTTTTATGCAAGAGGCCTGATTTCGGACCTTGGTTGTAACATAACTCAGAAATCGAAGTTCTTTCGAACCTTGGAACTTTCCTGGCATACGAAAACCATGGTATCCCTAGGAATGTTTCCCAAGTATGAGGATTTTTGTTAGTTAAAGGATAGAATGGAGACTCTGGAGCCACAAAACACATATCTTTTGAACGTGGTTATCTGGTTAGCTCATTGTCATGGCGGCTCACGCCATCCTTTGTTGCACATTAGCTATGGGAAGAATCCTTTGTTGCAGTTGCTCACAGGGGTATCTCAGACCCATCTCCTTCTCAAGTTCCTCGTGACCAACATTAGAAGAATTCATAGTCTTTACAGTCATATTTTATATCTATTTTTTTGTGTTATAGGGTTTCTTAGTACTTCTTCCAAACTTCAAATTTCAATAATTATTATGTTATTTCCATCATGGTTTCCCCTCTGGGGCATGAACTTTTTTTTCTTATTTTGATTACATGAGACTCTCATGGTCTCTCAACTGAATGAGTTCAAACCTTCATGTATATCTTGTTTATATTAATCTAGTTTTTATTTACAAAAAAATGGAAATTCTCTTTTCAATTTAATAAAATTTGTATTATAAATTATAATGATGTAGATTCATAAATTGACAATGTGGATATAATGGAGTAACCTATTAAGTGGACAATCTCAACTTTTTTGTATTTTTTGTTTTTTGAAAGTTCCTAGCCTATCTATTGGTTTTTCCAAAATTTGGATGACATTAGTTGTATTAAAATGGCCCAAAACTCCTAAGGATAAGGTTCCATGGTCAAAGGTTCAATGAATCAAATGGAACGTTAAATCATGGAAAAAATTGTATTAGATGGAGGAATAATTTTAATGCAAAATAGGTGGAGTTTGTCCACTACTTAACTTACTCCTAGATATAATTGTTCATTTCATGTTTAATTTATTGAAATTTGGTTGTTGATTTCATAAAATTTGAACACCCTTCATTATTTTATTTAGTAAAATTTGATTGTTACGCCATCAATTATCAATGTATAGTAACAATCTAAAAATTAATAATATAGTTTGGATAATTATGTAAATTAATAATATACTTTGAATTAGTAGAAAAAATGGGTGACCTGAATCTTGAGAACAAGCCTGCACATTGAAAATATAAACACAAATGTTGATAATACAAATAGAAATAGAATTCTGGAAAGAACGTTGTCACAACTACAACAAATGTGACCTTTCTACGACCACGTAGGAATGCTGCAACAACTGCCACCTTTATCTGGCAACGTTTATCCACTGGAACACCTGCCATATTTATCTTGCCATGTAGGATTGCAGTAACAACTGCCACCTTTATCCAGCAACGTTTATCCACTGGACAACTGTCACCTTTGTCCGGAAACATTTATCCGCTGCAACTTCCATCTTTATTCGGCCACGTTGAACAACTGACACCTTTATTCGGCCACATTTATCAGCTGCCACAATTCCCACCTTGATCCAGTCTGCCAACCCGCTCTATGGTCGTTGTGGGTATGATGAATCGAGATGGAAGAAAGAGTCTTCACCCTCAGCAACCATCGTTGCCAACAACTTCTTCAACAAGTTCATTCAATGGCGCCTTATAATCCTCCTACACAATGAAAACAATCAACGCTCACCCGTAGTTTACGCGATTTCATTGAGTTGTCCAACTGTAATTTTGTTTCATCTTAATCCCTCTCAATGTGTTTTTCTTACGTGTTACACTTTTTTGGATGTGATACTTAAGAAAAAATTTATGTTGCTCTCTCAATTATCGTTGTTCTAGTTTGAAATTGAAGAAGTTGTAATTTTATGACGGTTGTTGTTATTCTAAAAGTTCGTTTGGTGGTTGACTTATCAGTCCATGATCTTGTGTAGAATAAATTGTTTCAAAACAGACTCATTATCAAATCGGAATGAACATTATACAAGTTATGTTTTAAATCCAAACTATACAACCTATGCTTCTCATAAGCTACGCTTTGATTCAATCCAAACAACCTCATATTTTCGAAAACAACAATTTTATTTCGACTTAATCCTTGTTTGTATATTTTTCTTCTTTTTAAGTAACTTGTCTAGATAAATTTGCTCTCTGTACAGTTTGCCAGAGGTGATAATTAACAGAATAAATTATTTATGTTGCTTTGTTACACATTTTTGTATGTGATCCATAACGAATTCTTTATGATGTTGTCTAAATTGTCGTCGTTCTAGTCTGATATTGGAGTTGTAAGTTTATGATCTTTGCTATTATTTCAAAAAAAAATTCGATGGGTGACTTAACACAGCCCAATCTTCTTATTGTAGTTGTTCTAGTCTGAAATTGAAGTTGTAAGTTTATGATCTTTGCTATTATTTCAAAAATTCTTTAAGTGGGTGACTTAACGTGGTCCAATCTTCTTATGGACATTCTGTGTTTTGGCCCATGGCATGAAGAGCAGTAATATAAATTGTAGTACTAAGTCCGACATTTCTCCATAAAAGAGGAAGACAAAAAATTACAGAAAGTCAACCAAAGAAGGATTCCCTAGGTCTAGTCCTTAGTTGCATTTTAATCATAGTTTTTTTTTTTCCACAGAAAAACACCTGAAAATCTGTGAAAAAACATGGAAAAGTCAAACATTTTTCGAAATATTAAGAATTCAACAACAAGAACATCATATAAACCCATTTAAAAGCATCACAGAAATTGACCTTAAGTGGAGAGGGTAACACTCCTCCCACCATCCAAATTATATACCATCCAAGTTATATCCAATGGACATATTTCAATTATACTTATCATGTTCGCATTCAAATTTATATCCAAATTCTGTACGATACCATAAAAATTTGAATTCAAAAGTATATATATATATATATATATATATATATATATATATATATATATATATATAATTTGATTTTCATATATTTTTAGTATTTCCGTACTCGTCAAACTAACTCTTGATACTCATCCCTCAGAATATAGCCATCCATGGCCTTTCATTTTTGTAGTCTAGTGCTCGGAACTTTGACCAAATATATTATGGCGGTTTACCATTTTCTCTTGCTGTAATCTATGTTGTACTATGGAGATTTGGACTTAATAAAAGAGAGATTTTAACTTAAAAAAGAGTGAGGCACATGCTAGAACTTTGGATTCAAAAAATGAAATATATGCTACAGCTATATAATGACCCGAGATTTAAACTCGGATTTATACCAAACTATGCTCCCCAATAAGAAGTTTATTCTAAATACAGCACACGCAAGGGAAAGCGCGTAGTGGTAATCACCAAAATTAAAGATTCGGCGGTCCGGTTTGCTACACAAGAAGTTTCTAGCCATGCCGCCACGCGATCCCAGTTACAACAGGAGTCTCGTGTGTGTCAGGAAGTTGAAGCCGCCTGGGAAAACTTACAAGGCTTTCACATCACTGAAGTGGCTGCACATACAGAAACGTAAGGCCACATGCGGTCATCCTTGCCAGTCACACCGAGATTGTTACTACTCTCAACGAAGCCTATTTACAGGTTTATCAACATGGGCATATTCCGCCAGAGCTCCCGGCCCCGCAGAAGATTAAAGAAGTCGTCGAGCTAGTGCAGGTTCTGGAATCTCAGAATCTAGAACTTCGCACGCAAATTCAAACATTGACGCTGGAAGCCACGGAATTGCAGAAGCATATTGCAGTAGCTGAAGCCGTCATCGAGCTGGCCAAAGTCGCGCCCAGGAATTTTTGGCCGTGATTACTCACAGCTTTAATATATGGAACCATTTACAAACTCCCCCTGAATTAACAGCCATCCATGACAGAGTCAGTGCCGTGGAAGTTGAGGTCGCCCAGCAGAACCGGGACCTAACTTCTTTGCCGCCTAGAGAGCGCGTAGATGCGATGCCGGCAATTGTAGCTAAAACAAAGGACAACACTACAGCCCGGGATGAACAACAGAGCATCTCACAGGTCATCACGTCTGCGGCCAATAAGGCCTTGAAATTGTTTACACAGCTTTCAGATGTACAGGTTGTTGACTGACCCCTTATTGAGAAAATCAACACAATGGACCTGTCATCACCTCAGGTCACGACAGCCGAGGTCGATGCAATTGTTTTGGTGACAACTAAAGACTAAACGAAGTTGTGCACGCCCAATCCAAGTTTTGGTGACAAGAAATGTGTGACGGACAGACTGAGTTTTGATTGCATGCAAAGCTTAAAGTCTACCAAAATGCGCGTTGGTCTGTGTTTTGACAGTTGCGCCGAAAATCAAGAAGATACTCGCCGGATTCAAAAACAGAATCATCGGGAAATCTTTCTGAATGATTATTGCCAACAGCACAATAGAGTGTGGAGCAGACAAAGGTTGAGCTGGCAAGACAGTTAAGATCGCCATGATTCCAAAAAGGCTACATGGACTACAGACACGTGCAAGAAGAGTGCAAGGCAGTTGGTCAATAGAGCGAGTGGATCCAAACTGCCCAGGAGAATACTCCAAAGCAGAGAAAGCTATAAAAGGAAGCATCAACATCAGAAATAGAGTATTGTTTACTGTGTTGAGCTCACTCTGAGCCTTTGTAATGTTGTAATGCTTCTGAATATAAATTTGAATTTGTCACATGTCTGAAATCGAAGAGGAGGCGCCTTGCACAGTGTGTTGTATTTCTGAGGAACTATCTAAAGAAGATATGAAGCTCTGTTGCTACTTAATATAGTCTTTCTAATGTATATTGTGTGTTATGGAATGAAAGGAATAATAAAGTTGCAGCAGTTCCGATCTATTGTGTATCTATCATCTGGTATTTGGATATGTGTGTGTATTGTTTTACTTATTAGTACAATAAGTCATCATCAGATATGGAATGTGTGAATGCCATCCTAGATGGATCCCTGTATGTTTAATCATTTATCCATGTCATAAGACTTTATGGTCTCTATGATCCTCTCTGCATCTCGGGTGAGACCTTTTTCAGCCTTGGCTGATGATTGATATGCCAAGGCTTTGGGGTTTTTGTTGGTCAACTCTAGACGGGTTTTTGTTGGTCAACTCTAGACGAACCCTGAGTCTAAACCCCTCAGAGTTAGGAAGGACGTGCGCAAATGTGAAACGGCCCAACAGCTTCCTATGAGAACAGGAACTGCGCAGATATGATGTAACTTCTTTCTATACAATATTAATAAATTTTGCTAAATTGCAAAAAAAAGTCAATGCTTGAACATTTTAACAGCAGGGCCAAGTAATGTAAGAACCAGTTTGGGGCCAATGTGACCAAATTTAACGGTTCTCCAGTTCATTTCTATCTAGATCATCCAGTGCCTTCACAAGAAACTTGCAAGTACTTTACACAATGCTCTTACATAGCCTAAATATGGTCTGTGGATCCTTGTAGGTAGGGGATTGAGTGAATCAACTAGAACTGCACAAGAATTTACAATTGGAATCTTAGACAGTCTCAATTAAGTTCATAACCAATACACAAGTAGCAAATCTCAAATAAATACAACACCAAACTAAAGCAACTAAGAAGAAGCTCACAAGGAACTTTCTAACTAACAGTTTCCAGGCTTTGGATTTCGATCGAAAACCTTTTTCCCACCATGCTTGCATAGAGAGCCAACGATGCCTTTGAAAAATACTTAATAAGATCCAATCACAGCAGTGCATACAACCTTTCTAGCCTGCAAAAATCATGATAAGTTAGATAGTCATCCTAATAAATCTCTAAAATATGGTAATTCATGTAGCAAAGGCTTCGCCAACCTAATTATTTGTTTTCTTCTATGCATGCCAGATAAGAATAATATGATGTTACAAGAACGCATGCCAGACAATGTACTCAAAGCCTAAGAAAGCATAGCAATCATAAATTTGTTTAAACAGACAACCAGTATCCACAGTAAATGCCTTAAAGAAATAATTACCTTCTGCCAAATCGTAAGTGATAAATTGGAGTCAATGTTCCTCTTGGTACTTTTCTAAAATGTTGAGGTCGAATCTGCCTCTACCTTACAGAAACTGTCATGGGCAATGACGTCAGAACAAAACAAGAAATAAGTAACAACTATAATTGAAATGGACAATAATTTTATAGGAATTGATCTTGACTAAAATATGGAAATAGCATATCAAA
>JASDQU010243643.1:0-51050 GCA_032191745.1 Picea mariana
TATTGTAAGTGACAGAGATCCCATCTTCACTGGACATTTTTGGATAGAATTATTTTCTTGTTTGGGTACTCAATTGGCTCATAGCTCATCCTATCATCCTCAATCTGATGGACAAACCGAGATAGTGAACAAATGTCTAGAAGGATACCTTCGTTGCTTTGTCTCTGATAAACAAACATAATGTGTCAAATGGTTACCCTTGGCAAAATGGTGGTATAACACTTCCTTTCATACTGCAACAAAAATGACACCATTTATGGCACTTTATGGATACCACCCTACTTCCATCACTTCTTCTCTAAAATAAAAATCTAAGGTTCAAGCAGTGGAAGATCACATCGAGAATCAACAACAAGTTCTCCAAATCTTAAAGGATAGCCTGCCCATGGCACATAATCACATGAAACAACAAGCATATCAACATCGTAGTGAAAGAAGTTTTGAAGTAGGGGATTGGGTGTTCTTAAGACTACAACCATACAAACAGATGTCCCTCAAGAAAGCCAAGAAGGATAATAAATTATCACCAAAGTACTATGGCCCTTATAAGGTGTTGCAAAAGATTGGTACTATGGCATACAAATTGGAGTTGCCTGCATCTTCACGAGTACACCCAGTTTCCCATGTTTCATGCTTAAAGAAGGTTATAGGCGACAAGATCCCAGTTCAAACTATATTGCCAGAACTTGACGAGAAAGGAAAAATCATATTGGAGCCTGAAGCCATCATTGACACAAGAATTCGCCAGCTGAGGAATAGATCCATTTCAGAGTATCTCATTAAATGGAGGAAACTACCGGCTGAAGATTCCACTTGGGAAGATAAGTATTTTATACAGAAGCATCCAGAGTTACTCAAGTGTTGCGGACAACACTTGTCTCAAGGGGAGGGGCATGTTAAGCCCTAATATTGGCTCATTACCCCTTAATTTGAGCATATTATATTAGTAATGTTATTTTATTTATGTCAGCGTTAGGCCATTAGTTGTAATTATACCTCTTAGTCTCCTATATATACAAAGGAGACATTTTCATTTTGAATCATCTTGTACTTGAAATTTTAAGTGGGGTAAAAGGAGGTTGCCCCCTCGAAGAGGCTTATTATCTGAAATTATCTCTTTTTCAAGGCGTTAAGTACTTTTTCTGAGGTTTTTCTATGCTATATTGATATTTGGTTCTTAACACCTAACTTTTGTATCTCCTTTGTAGATAGTCTTCAGTTTGTCCCACATTTATTTTGCAGAATCACGGTGCATAATCTTGGTATGTATCTCTTGAGTCACACCATTATCGATAGTGTTTCTATCCCTTGAATATTTTTCTTCGATCTTATTTCCAACTCTATTTGTTTGGGGAGTGGCAGGTGCTTTGTGTCCATCTACTATTGATCGCCAAACATCAAAGCCTTGTGATTGTATATAAGTTTTCATTCTTTTTCTCCATAAAGCATAGTTCTCACCATCAAACTGCGGTACCCCAATCCTAGCATGATCCATGATCTCCTTCCAGTGGTTAGACTACTTCTTGAAGGACCTACTCCGATACCAGTTTTTGGATTACTAAGAGGGGGGGTGAATCGGTAATGAGCAATTATAGTACTTTTAACCACAGTATAATCTTCAATAATATTTAGCAGTTTATCATTAGCATTCAATATATCGTCAGCAGTATAATCATAAACAAGATCACATCACAATAGATACACAGTACACCATAATTTACGTGGAAACCCAAATGGGAGAAAACCACAGAATGTTTTTCTTATATATTAAAAGAATACATTGATTGGAAGCACCAACTACCTAGTTTTCCAGCTACAATTGGAAAGAGGTTCCAACCCCCTATTCTCAGGCTCCAATTTGAAGGAAGCTACAACTCCCTAAATTCTCTGGATCCAACCAGAAGGAGGCTACAACCCCCTAAGTTCTCCAACTCCAACCGAAAGGTGGCTACAACCACCTATCCTTGCCCCGTCCTGTCGCCCTGAAGTATAATTGTAGACCAACTGTCTCTATCACAAACTATGCCACTGTCTCTGTCACTATCACTTTGTCTCTGTCACTTTATCATCAACCTGTATCTTCTCATCAACCAACTAACACATGTACCATACCATGAATCAATTGTATACTAACACACATACTATCTCATGCATCAATCATGAACCAAAGATACATCAATAAAGAATAGTGAATCATGAACTAGAGCATCAACCATTTGTAACCTGTACCATATACCATACCATCAACCATATGCAGATCTGCACCATATCATCAATGAAGTATCTTAAAGAACCAATGCATGCCCCTCATGAATATGCCACCATACAACATGAATATGCCTCAACCATATACAATCAACTCAAATATAAGAACTACAAGAACCATGTCATATGTTGAACCAGATATAAGAGTTCTCCTCACTCAGCCAAGCAAACAAGATATACCATATCCAGATACCAAACCAACCATACCAAGTATGCCTCAAGCATACACCATATCATGACAAGAAGTAACCATCAAAACAAGTATACAACCATACCAATACCTTTGTAGCTGACCTGAAACTCTGAGATGCTGACATGTAGAATTCCTTTAGACCTTTAGGGATATGGTACCAACATGTACTCAAATTTCCCTAAGCTTTTCACATATACATGACTTTCTCTTCAATTGCTCGCGTATATATGTGATTTCCTTCATTGTATCCTGAGTACATACTCTTCCTTTCTGACCTAAAACCCACATACACCTTAGAAACTAGGTTTTTATGCAACTCAAAAAATTTCTCCTTCAACCTCCATTTGCTACCTCAGAAAATGACGCTACAACCCTAGCAAAAAGATCACTAGATCACAAGAAATATAAGAAAGGAATAAGTGTGTGAGTGTCCTTGTGAATGACTCCTTGAGGTGTTTATATACTTGTGTTAGGTAACTCCTTTCCTTAATTTGTGGCTTCTAGGTTTTTCTTGTTACAAAAACTTTACCCTTTCATTAAGGACTTGTAACCAACTAGGGGCTTTTTGACCACTTCTTTGGGGCTTACAACTTCACAAAGTCATATCTCCCTAACCGTGAGGAACTACGTGGAGTTCCACATATCATCAGAAATGACATGACGAGTACTATCCATACATGAGTGTCTTTCCTGCATTTGTTCTATCCATCATGTCCATATTCCTTAGTCAACTTTGGGTACCAAAACCACACAGTCTGGTCCTCTTCAAGGGTTGACATCAATGACAACCAAACAATCAATAGAAAATATCATAATTTGTTTTTAAATAAGTTATATTATGATAAATTTAAATACAACTATTATAAAAAATTTATGAAAAAATTAGATTATGATCAAGTTAAATATAATTATTTTAAAGAAGCAATAAGACCATTTGCTTGGACCAAAAACTCAACTCAAAGACATGGATGAAGAGGACTCCTCTAATGGAAAAAATGTCCATTACAATTACTTGCACAACTATATAGGCACCAATGGTTCTCCTACTTGAAGAATCTTTATATGTATGCACCTCATTCTCTTGATAACAACATTATTCTTAACATCGTGGAGGACCTACCTCCCTTGAACATAGAATGAATGTTGCTCAATACAATAATTGAACATGAAACTACTGCAAGAAAAATCATAAACAATGAGAGATATATGTCCTTAATTGTTGAGATTCCATGAGTGTCTTTGCGATTAAAAAATAATTGAGATTAGAAGTTACATATAAGCAAAGTGAAAGGCAAAATTTTCTTGTAGAACAGTTAAGAATTGACAAATTATTGTAAAGCCTTGTATCTTTTGTCACGGTCATATTAAACATTTACTACATCTCTCTTTATAAATGCTACAATTTCAAGATAACAATTTGTTTACAATTCCAAAGATAATTATGATTTTGATTGCAATGCTCAAACTTCAAAATAATTATTCTAGTGATAATTACGATTTTGATTGCAATGCTCAAACTTCAAAATAATTATTCTAGTGACACTAAAATCTTGCTTAGCATATTGTACCTCAACTACAGTGTCACACAAAAATATTGAGGAAGAACCATTATAATAACTCTGAGCAACTTTTGAAATCCACTGTAACTTAGAACGAGGAAGAACTTTTTCTCTGCTAGAAGTTGCAGGTTCATAATTGGAAATGTTGTCATTTTAAAAGTTGTCAATTTTGAAATCATTTTATGTTAGAATTAACGCTTACTTTAGAGATTGGTCTGGATTTGTTAGATCTAGTTGGTTGTGGGAAATTCTTCTCCAACTATCAGATCCTATTTATGTGTGTGAGGTTGAGAGATTCCCTCATAAGTTTGTTATGTTGCTGAGGGAAAACTTCATGTATAAATATCTTCTTAATTGAATAATAAAATATATAGATTTGAGTGTGCAATCTGGTTTTCCAATTTTTTCAAGCTTGATACCGTTGATAGTGTTATAAAAAATTGACGACTAATTAAAAATCTATTAACAGAAAAATCTCTCAAAACATTCCTATAATTTAGATAATGGTTTAACTCTTCAAGAAGTTCAAGAAAAGAACCAACAAAGGAACCAGTTATGTGTCTTAATTAATTAAAGGGTAAATGACCATAATAAAAATAAATTTGTCAAATATTGTAGAAGTACCAATTTGCAATAGTTTATAATTACCCATTGGATACATCAACAATGTAAATTTCAACAATGATGTAACAAATAATTTAATTAATTACTTAATGGAAGTATCTTAAAAAAAGACCCCCAATCCAACGCCCTCTCCTCTATATATAAATCCCAAATTATGTAGAATATTCTAAATAAAATAACTTTTTTGACATGCATATCTCCACTTGTCATCCTCATACAACTAATTTTTATCGTTTTATTATTTTCTTTAATCTTCTTTTAGTGTACACTTATTATTATTATTATATAAATAATGCTTTTACTTGTTTCTTATACAAAATGTTATTTTTCACTTGATATGCACAACTATCACCCAAAATGCACCTACTAATACATCGGTATATTGTGTGGATGAGGGAGTTACTTTTGTGGCCATCATGTGTAAACCACGCACCTACACTACTAAAGAAAGATAGTGAACCTTATACTTCTACATGCTCTCAATTATGTTTCTGCATGTCGAGCACGCAACAAGCACATAGAATCATGTAAAAAATCAATCCATTCACAACAATTTAGTTCCTTTCTTACCCACCCTCCTCTAGAATCATACCATTTACAACCTTCGTATCATCCCCCTAGCCTCCAAATGGTCCCATTCAAAATGGCATGGGTCCCTTTGCTGCAACTGGTATATAAGTTTTCCTTCATAGTGTGACATCTATCACAAGCATTGAAAGTCTACATCACACCTTTGGGGGAGTGCAAGTATAACTCCATCCATCTCCTCAACTCTTAGCATCAAGGTCTCTAACCCCCTCGAACTCAACCAGGTTGTCTAGCCCCAAGCCTCGTCTAAAGGGTAGTTTGTCTCCTAAGGAATCTGGTAAGTATGCTAACCCCCAAACATATTGAAAGGTTGTTCCTTATCCCTTCCACAACTCCAACCGAATAATCAACCCAAGACATCAAAAGTTCATCATCACAACTCCATAAGCAAGTATAACTCCAACCATCTTCTCGAACTTCTAGTATCCTAGGAGGTACTAGAATTGCTAATATAGCATTAGTGGTTGATTTTGTCCCCAACCCATATGTTTCTTATGCAGAGATATTTCCTTCATGGGTATGGGCTCCTACAAGATCTTTAATGAACCGAACCTCTTGGCCCATGGAGTGGCTCTCCTATCCAGCTCCATCTCACAACATGAATCCAAAACATTAGTTATAATCATAACATCAATATAACATAATGAATAATGAATAACCACATGATAACTACCACATGCCATCATTAAAACACCACTTCATCATGAATATCAAAGAACTACAAGCTCACTACCACATGCCATTATCATCATCATAACATCATGAACAAAAGAGAACCACATGCCACCATGAATATCAAAGGACCACGTGCTAATTAGCGCATGCCATTATAATAATATAACATCATTATAACATCATGAATAGTAAAGAATCACATGCCATCATAAAAGCATAACATAGTCACATCATCATGAATAGCCAAGAACCACATGCTAACTCCCACATGTTATTATAAGTAACATAACATCAACCTAAGCATAATAGAACCACATGTCATCATAAGTAACATAGATTTGCATGACATCATTATGAGAAGCATAAAACCACATAACATCATGAAACACCCCTATCATGATAATCAATACAACACATTTAACATATGCAAAAACATAATAACTAGTGATGCATGAACATATGTGCAAATAAGAACACATATATCATGTATGATGCCATAGTAAAAGACCATCTCAAAATATCTATTTAATATCTAGTTTGGTTCATGCTAGGTTCACCAATCTTTCTTAACTATAACAAAGATTGTGCATTACATTTAACTTGTCCATATGAAAAAAATTAAACACACTTTCTCAAAAACTTCTATTAGCATAGTATACACTCTAGCATGTTTGTACATATGTAAATGAAGTATGTTTCTTACTAAAGTGAACTTGAGTGTTCACTTCATGAAATCATCATCCATGATGAGAGAAATCTCATACAATCCAATTAAAATAAATGTTTATTAATATGAATAAATTATATGGACTTGTGAATTGAGATACAAATGTGTGTATATAAATACATGTAGTTGGGGTGATAAGTGATACGCCTTTGTGAAAGGGGATGGATTATCATTATTACAACATAATTATACATTTATGATCTATGATTATTATTGCATAATAAATATTTACAACATTATAACAGTAGTGATAATAAACCATGGGTATGTTATTAATTCTCTACCTTAAAATTATTTCTCCTCAAAGCATGCATAAATAACACTTCCTTTGATAGAATGATCCATCTTCTTGTATATTTTTCCTATTTGATAAGGTCAAATACATTAGGTGATATGAGTATAAAGTTTTGAACGATATTGTCACATCAAAAAAGGGTCAATCTATCGTAGGTGGATTCTTTCCAAAACTCTTCATTGATAAGCTTTTTTATTCAAGCTTCTTTATTTTGTACGTCGAGTTGTATTGATCTTTGGATGCTTTAGTATATAAGTAAAGAATTGAATTTCATATGATAACTATGGACATCAATACGTTGATTCTTGCATCCTACAACTTCTATAATTTGGGTGAAAATATGGTACCTTGATAAGTTGATCCTTCTAAATCTTTGATTTAATATTTTCATGATTTACTATCATTGTCACATTGGTTTTGTGCATTTTGGTATTCGCTAGTGTCTCAACATCCTTTGGCTAAGATATAACTTTATTAGAGGGCATTGATGGACCTTCAACTATCATTTGAATCTAAGATGTTGCATTCTTGTCAAACCATTTCTTGATCTCAATTTTTGGATGCTTTGATTCCATTAAAGTTACTTTCACTGTAAGTTTTGACTTTCAATTTTTTTTTGATTCACTCGTATCGATAGATGTCTCTATGTATACTTCCTAAATTAATCTGTTCTTATGTTTTTGTTTTTACTTTTGTAAACAAGATTCAACTATGATTCTTTAAACAATTGATTTCCTTTTCTTTATCTAACAAGATCTTGTAAAAAATATTGGCATCTTGTGTTTCTTGTGATTTTCAATCACATGGAATTGCAATGTTTTGTCGAATCAATGCTTGATCATTAACTTGTAAGTCACAATTTTTTTTTTAAATTCTTGTAGTTGTTTTTTGAGCATTTTTGTCTTGTTAACTTCCTATTTTAATTTACATTGTAAGGCACTAAATTCATAGTGAAGGTTTTCTTTAGCATTTTTAGGATCTTTAATTTTCATCACTTGGACTTCATTTTCCTCCTTATGATTGGTCAAATCTTGTCTTAAATGGTCAACTTTATTTTCAATAAATTGATTTTCTTCCCATAAATTATTTATGTTGTTTTCTAAACATTCTACGAATTGGTACATTTTTCGTTGCTCAAATTAACAAGGGAAACTAGTATTTTTTCCTGAAATTCAACAAGAATCATTTGGATTGATGGGATTGCATATATCAAATGTTAGCATGCATAATCCAGTTTCACTAAAAGTATTTGAGAGTGTTGAATCCATTTTTTTAAACAACAATTTCATCAAACCCAAAATCTAAATTTTGGTAAAAAAATCTTGATTAAATTTGGGTGTTGTCAAACTAACAAAATCTTTCTTTATTCTTTATTACCCTTTTAATTGATCACATATTTCCATAATTTCTTTATTAGCCTTTCATTGTCAAACTTTAGATGAAGTAGATGTATATTACCAAGTTTTTTAAAATCTCTTTAATAACCTTGCATTGTGAAAATAAGATTAAATGAATGTATTAAATGCAAATATCCCAAAAGAATATTCACTTTGTCTTCTAACTTTTAATAACCTTGCATTGTGAAAATAAGATTAAATGAATGTATTAAATGCAAATATCCCAAAAGAATACTCACTTTGTCTTCTAACTTTTTGGTTTTTTAGCAAAAATGTATCCTTTACATTAGTGGATTGAAGATTTTTTTTCACAAAGGTTATCATATCTACTTTGGCATGGTATATTGCATTCATTTAATCGTTAACTACACATTATTTTACCTGCTAACTATATATTTCTCTCTATTTTCCATACTTTTACATTAGGCATTAAAATTTATTAGTTTTTCAAATATTTAAATATATTTAACTCTCATTCCATTGGTGAATAGAATTTGGGTTTTATTTTGTAGCAGACAACAATCTTTTTGGATTTGAGGAAGTTTTTTTATGCTTGCAAGTTTCAATATTAATTGTACATTTCCCTATGTTGGCATTTGACACCGTCATGTAAACTTAAAAAACTTTGCTCTCAACTTCATAGAGTTTCCATCTGGCACAAGTGCATTAATGTTGTATGTGAGTTAGCATTATTTCTCTAACATTTTTTTTGATGAGCTATAGGTCATTATAGGTAGACTAGCTTTGGTCGCCTTATTCAATAGTTGTAGCTTAACAATCCTTTGGGATTTTTAGAGTGAATAAGAATAACTCTTTGTTTTTACATATTCACTAATTCTAAAGAAAATCTCATGAGATGTTTTTCAATATATATGATGAAATTGCAACATGATGAGGCAAAAGTGGTGAGAAAATACCGGAGATTAAAGTTTTAGCGTTACCTCTAATTAAAACTTTTTTGTTGCACTCGTGACATGATGAAGAAGAAGCAATTTTCTCTACACTTCTTACCTCTAATTAAAGTTTCTTTGTTGCACCCGTGACATGATGAAGAAATAGTTTTTCTCTACACCTATGACATGTTGAAGCAAAAACAGTGGTAGAGATAGTGATGGTGAAGAAATTCATCCATTGCACAAGTTAAATATAAAAATTATTTTAATTATTTCATTCGTTGAATAATGAATATTTCCTTCTCTTCTATTGCTTTCATGAATTAAGGTGTCCTTTCCTGAAAACTAGGCGATTGTAAGGAAATCCATAATCACTTCATCTTGTGAAAGCAGTTTGGATGGGGCTTGGCTAAGTCCCGAGTATGTAAACAACAAGAAATAACAATTAAAAATCATCGTGAGGTGGTGAGGGAGGACGAGGGTTCATGGAGTGGCTTCTCTATGAAGGAGAAGTGCAACATGAACCCTATTTGTACCCTGTCTAGTACCCATCAAATAGAGGTCGTTCAAAACCCCGATTGGTTATCTAAGTAGAAGCATCATTATTTAAAGATAATGAGAAAGACATTTAAAAAAAAAAACCAAAGACCACATTGTTGGAGTTGTAATACTAATTTTCAATGTCAATGTCATGCTTTTTCATTATTGAGTATTCGAAATCATAATTTTCCATATCTACTACTAAGAAACATAATCTCCCATATCTACCACTAAGAAATAAAAAGGAAAGGGACTCAAATGTCAGTCATTCATTCTCTACTTGAATTCATCGTCAAATGAAATCTCATGGCTCTTTGGAATTGAACTCACAACCAACACTTCCATCATGCCCAAAGAGGAAAACACCAGATTCCAAAGAAGCCTAAAGTACCTATAGCCTCATTGATGAGCAACCACATGCTCTGAGGTTGGCGATAGCTATCCTGTTTGATATTCCAAAAGTTTCACATGTTTCTTGCATTTCCTATTCAAAGACATGCTTTATCAAATTACTCTGGCCACAACTACCAAGGTTTTAGGACAATGTGAATCATTACATTAGTGGAGAAAGATCATCGAAACCCGAGTTCCAAATATGATTATTTATTATTGGTGTTGGTGTTTTCCAACACATCCAACCTCTGTGAGTTGTAAGCTTATGTAGGCTCTCAACTAAACATTGATTCTTATTTATTTGTTGGGTCTCTTCATTCCTATAAATGAAGACCCTCTCATGTATTTTAATCAATTCAGATCATATTCAGATTAATAGATTATGCTCTATTAGTATGAGGATCATTCATGATCTGGATTGATCCCTAAATATCTACATTTATTTGAAGCAAGGTTGAGTAAGCATATGACCAATAAATCACACTATTAACCATAACCCACAATGCATATTACATGTATTTTGTTCACACTTCTATTCTCGACATTATAACCCATGGTCTCTTGAACCACTCTTTCATGCTTTGATCCAAGGCACTAGTCTTCATCAAGCTGCTAGGGCCATATGTATATGCATGCAATAATTAATTGTTAACTATCCATCTACAAAGTGTATGTATGTTACCTTGTGCAAAGACTGCACTTAATATGAAGCTTCTATTCAATGCCAAATGTCTATAATCCTATGGTAACACAACATTCATTCCTATTCTTGTCTTTACTTCCTAGATAGTTCCACTTGATCATAATCATGTTTTGTAAATGTCTTTACTTTTCTATTGAAACAAGAGTAGTTGCAAAGCAACAAGTTTTTGTTTTTCAGTGTGACCTAAAAAACATTTAGTTTGTTCATGTAGTTTGTGATATTAGTTGTCGGTGATCAATTACTTTTCTTCTTTTATGCTCTAATGTCACCGATGCTCCTAGAGGAAGAAACAATGACTTCACTGACATCTTCAACAAAACATGGCACTTTATGCTAAATAATTGGGGCTTTTTGACAGTGTGTTGGTAAGCACATAATTCTTCATTCCTAAGGGTGCCCATTGATTGGGTTTAGGTTAATTGGATTGTTTCTTCAAGCTTGTGCATCGACATCATGATCATGAGGGAACCATTGTATTGGTTTCTTCAATGTTTACTCTTCTCTTTATTTTGTCTTGTAAATATGATAAAAATTGTCGCTATGCAACCTTGTTTTATATATATTATTGATCTTCCAAAAAAAGGAAAAAGATAAATATGCATAGCAACTAGTCTCTATCTATGTAGAAACATGGTAATGACAACCCTTTAGAGCCATAAAAACAAAGAACAAGTAATTAAGGAGCATGATAAACATAGAGATCTCGATTGATACAACTTAAAAGAGAAGAAAAATAGAAAAACATTATTAACATAAAGTGGACTTTGTCAATGCATCAACTAAATGTGTTGTACACATAATATTTAATAAAAACACATAAGAATATTTCAATACTAATATGCATTTGGAAAAGATCATAATTTTTTTAATAAATTAAATTATACTCAAATTAAATACAACTATAGGAAAAAAAATCTGAATAAATTAAATTATGCTCAAGTTAAATATAACACACAACAATACCATTTGATTCTACCCAAAACTCAGCTCAAAGACATGGATGAAGAGGACTCCTCCAATGACAAAACTATCCATTACAATTACTTGCACAACTATATAGGCACCAATGGTTCTCCTACTTGAAAGAACCTTTATATGTATGCACCTCCTGCTCTTGATAACAAGAGCATTTTGAACATCGTTGAGGACCTACTTCCCTTGAATGAATGTTGCTCAATACAACAATTGAACATGAAACTACTGCAAGAAAATCATAAACAATGAGAGATACATGTCCTTCATTGTTGAGATTCCATGAGTGTCTATGCGATTAAAGTATAATTGAGATTAGAAGTTACATATAAGCAAAGTGAAAGACCGAATTTGCTAGTAGAACAGTTAAGAATGGACAAATTATTGTAAAGCTTTGTATCTTTTGCCACGGTCATATTAAATATTTATTACATCTTTTTATAAGTGCTACAGTTTAGAGATAATAATTCATTTACAATTCCAAAGCTATTTACGATTTTGATTGCAATGCTCAAACTTCAAAATAATTATTCTAGTGACACTAGAATCTTGCTGAGCATATTGTACCTTAACTACATGTTATATCTCAACTACAATGTCACGCATAAATATTAAGGAAGAACCATTATAATAACAGAGTGGGTTAACTTGGAGCAATTTTTCCTGCAGAGTTATTTTTCAGGCAGGTTTTAGGCGGTTTGTTTTTAAATTTCAGGCTAATCCATAATTCTGATCAATTTTTTGAGCATCTGAATTGGTTTAAAATGGGGCAAAACACCTGGGGTAAGGTTCTGAAATGTATGGAACTTTGATCCATGCAAAACTCAGACTACCCCTAAAAATTTGGCCAGATTCAGGCTAGTTTTTTGCCTAAAAAGCAAAACTCTGGAGGGAAGATTACTCCCGAGTTAGCCTACTCCATCAACTCTAAGCGGGTTTTGAAAATGAGAAAGAACCTTTTCTCTACTAGAAGTTGCAGATACAGAATTAAAAACAAATTTGTAAAATATTGTAGAAGATAAAGCAGAACCAATATGTTAAAATCACCCATACTCATTGATTGGTAAAACAATTATCAAATTAAGTTCATTGTTGAAATGTTTAATAAGGAAAAACTTGAAAAAGGTTAAAAGATTAAGATTAACATTAAGGAAGCATTAAGCAGTTAACTGTGAGTTAATCATTGGTTCATTGCCTACTGCATCATGTCAATCAGTTTGATATAACAAGATGAAAAGGTAGTGAATTAATGATCAGCTCACTGTAGGGTGCTTAATGTTAGACAACTCAAAAGAAATGGTCCAATATCTAATACCATAACTAGTTTACTGTGAAATAATTATTAAATTGTGAGTTTCATACAATAGGATGAAAACACAGAATTAATGATTAACTCAATACATGGTACTTAATATTGATTAACAATATACAACCTGCTATACAACATTCAATGCTGTAGCAGGTGATATATACACTATAGAATATATACCCAGAAATATATACCAAGATAATCCGATGATATATATACCACGAACCAATAAAGGCTGAGTAACAGGCTGCTTTTATTGCTAACCCTTAAAGCTAATCAAACAAAAGAAATGGCCCAACATCCAGTAACATAACCCTTTGATGTGAAATAATTATTAAATTAAGTTCATTGAAATGATCAAAAAGTGTACAAAAACTCTACTAATTCCATAGAAACCGCCCTATATTGTTCATTACCATTTAGGTGAGCATAATGCATTTGCAAAGTTTTAGACAAGATCCTCATGCTTTAATATTCAGGTAGGATTTTCCAAGGGCTCATAAAGCTCACCATTTACATTAATTGTTTCATTTCACCTGATCAAACTTTTTTGAGGTTTTTGAATCACCCTATGACATCAAAATTGCAATTCCCGAAGTGCATTGTCTGGAGATAATAAAAAAATATTACACTTCCCGAAGTGCATTGTCTGTAAATCAAAAAGATATTGCAACTCCCGAAGTGCATTGTCTGTAAATCAAAAAGATATTGCAACTCCCGAAGTGCATTGTCTGGAAATAAAAAAGATCTGGCGAGGCTGCGTTGTTAGTTAACGCTTGGATAGCTCCCTCTGTGAAGCACTGAAAGGATGCATATGATAGGAACCTATGTGTTTAAATGCTTCTTGAGATGCCCATAATCTTATGTACTGCGTAGTCAACCTGACACCTCGAACAAATAATTTGTGAAAAAATGGCACAACAGACTGCACATTCCTTGTATTTCCATTAAAGCTCGCCTATTGTAATTTGTGAATTACATTCACATTTTATTTACGTGCCTTTTTGTCTGGTCATTATTTTATTGGGTTTGCTTTAATTGTGTTAATCAATTGTATACATTCCATTTATTTGTTATACATGTGTTGAATGGTGTTGTCTAAATGTTCTAAGAAATGGTTTTATGGGAAATCTGATGACATAAATCTGCATGAAATTACTATTTTTTATTATTTAAAATCTATTTCTGAATGTAAAATGAATTCAGTTTGCTGAAAAATCCCTAGAACACTACAGAAATAATTACTCAAATATACCGATCTAACAATTTCTCACCAGATTTAAGAAAAAAATCCCCAGAAAATATAACCCGGAAAAAGACATGTATTTAAAAACTATTAATCCCTGGCTCACATCCATGTATTTGTTATGGCTTTGGCTAAAGGTTCTACCTTTTGGGTTTTTGGCCACAATCCCGGGATGCAAATTTGACAAAATCGTTATTTTATGTTGTTTAAATTCTATTTTTGAATGCATAAATGGATTCATGCTGAAAAACCCCTGGAGCACTAGTATTATACAAACTTAACTACTCAAATCTGCAAATCCAACCATTCATCGCCGGATTTCAGGCAAAATCAAACGAAAAAAATTGCTAGAAAACAGCCAAAAAGTAGAACCTTTAGATTACTGTGTTTAACTTAATTACTCAAATCTGCAAATCCAACCATTCATCACCAACTTAATTACTCGAATCTGCAAATCCAACCATTCATCACCAGGCAAAATCAAACGAAAAAAATTGCTAAAAAACAGCCAAAAAGTAAAACGTTTAGACTATTGAGTTTAACTTAACTACTCAAATCTACAAATCCAACCATGCAAAATCAAACGAAAAAAATGACTGAAAAACAACAAAAAAATAGAATGTTTAGACTACTACGTTTGTTATACCTACATGTCTTTAAAGCCATGTGTTTATCATACCTACAGGACTTTAAAACCATGTGTTTATTATACACATCTCATTGTGCTACAAGCTGTAATTATAGATTGTCTGGATTGCATTCAATGCCATAACAAGTTATGCCAACATTTAATTCCACCGTATTATGTATTGGCAAGTGGAAAAATGTGCAGCAACTTGATTCCAATTTCCTAGCAACACTCTCTTATTAGTCCCTGCCGTAGGCATAGAGGGACTATAGCGATCGATAAATCATTGACCTGGTATTAGATTGTGCATTGACCATAAATATTTTCATATTGTCTATTGTTGGAACAAGGGAAGTGGAAACATCGATTTTTATATAATAAAAAGTATCATGTTTGTCAAGATCTGATTGGACAACGGATTGGAGGTCTTATTGTCGCCTTCACTATTCCCAATGTTAAATATCTCGGCATATCCAAAGTATTTGGTAGTATGTGGTCTTTTTGAATCATATATTTTATTATGCATTGGTCGAAGGTGGATTAATGCTAGAATTAGCTCGAATGTTTCCCTTAGCATTTTCTGATGGGTAGAAAACATTCTCTACCATATTACTATGTGTGATATTTTCTTTATTGTTGCATCCTTCAAGAGAACAGGCCTACCAGGCTGCATATTTTCTTAAATGCTTGCACAGGCCTACGCCCATTCGACGGTCCTGATAGTCTTAATTGTTCACCTAACAGCTCTGGCAATGTTAAATGATTATTGTACAGATGCGTTGCAATACAGTTTTGTTCATCGTCAACATCATTGCTCGAGTGCTCGATCCTTGTTCGCTGGTTCATTCCATGATTCTGGCTCCTGTTTGACTCAACTTTGCAAAGTTGAGGTCCTGCACCTGCAGTTCAAGCTCTTCGTGGTTGTTCACTGGTTTGTTGTTCTTCAACTTTGCAAGTTGTTGGACATGTTGTTGTGGTTTGCAGTTTTTGGGGCTGGGCTCTTGTCATCCTTTGTTGATAGGTAAGTTTCCCTGTTGTTGTTGTTTTTTCAATGGTGGGAGTCCCTGCCTCCAAATTCTGTTGCAGACCATCTTTGTCTGTGCTCTTAGTTTATGTTCCTGGAAACCATGTATCTTGCAAAGCAGAGGACTTTATGAAAAGTAGTTGGGATCCATCAGAAGAGGGAACAATTGGGCGGTGTGTAGACGCAAGGTATGCTTTTATTCTGTGGGTCGGAAAACTGTGTCTACCTGTTCTGTTTCTGCTGAGTAAAGTTATTGTTTTATTTATTTCTTTGTTTTCTTCTCATTTGCTATGGGGACTAGGGGGGATTCAAGTTGAGAAGAAGAAGGTTGAAAGATACATACGGGGATTGGTACCCTATTTTGCTTTCCTTTTTTATTTTGCTACCTTTTATTTCTTTCTCCTGCTTTTCTCTGTTTTCATAGAAACTGAAAGTATGTAGCAAACAACTTCAAAATGACAGTTGAAGAGATGAAAGAAGTAATAGATGTTGAGTCGTATGAAATAGATACACAGTCCATTATACATGGCAACATTGATGTGGTTTTGCATAGAAATGGGCTTTTTAGATTGGATGCATTCTCGTATACTGTTGGGGATTGCCTTTTCGATACATTCCAGGTTCTATTGCATTTCCACTATTCGTCGACCGAGTTGCACAATGGATTGATAGATTATTTCTTGACCTATTTTAAAAATGGCGATGTTGAGGCTTTACAGTCCTATGAATACGAACTGGAATCTGATTTTCTTTGGCAGTTGCATTGAATACATGATGTCAGTATGTATTTTTCAAAGATGTGGTTGTCTGCATCTCCAGTTCTGCCGCGCATGAGAGGGGACTTTGGGGAGATACATTTTGTATACAATGGTTGTCTAACTGGCTGAATATATCAGTTGGCATTTGGTCATTGACAAGAAAAACAAGATATCTACTATTCAACAAAACTGCATCTGACAATCCATATTGCATCTTGTTCCATGATGCCAATGCCTTCAGTGGCTATTATGAACCATTGTTGTACAGGAAAATGTCCATATGCAATATAGAAGGTCCTCGTATCTACTTGTATGTTATTTGCAAAGACCTTCAATCGCAATGGAAACGGATTTTGCATGGCATAGATTGCCATGGTTTACAGCTGGCAACAAATGTTGTGTCTAGTTGTGGGGATAGTCTGTTCAATGCAATTTGTTGTTTGGTGGTAACGGAGTTCGATGTTTAGTCGTTGTGACTTTACATTGTACAGTCCTTTTGCAATGCAATTATAGGCGGTAGCCAACAGGATTTTAGGTGCTTGCATCAACACCTTTTCCCATATCTCGTAGAAAATATGTCGGCAGTTGGAAGTTGGTAGGAATACCTTGTGAACATGGTGCTTCCATATGAAAAAGGGAATATGGAGGGTTGCAGATTATGTTTGCAATGGTTGTCTATGATATTCAGGGTGAACATCCAAGTGTTGTCGCCCTTGCCAGATGCCAGTGTCCATTCTTAGGTTATTGATTCAAAATACGATCGAACAATTGACATCCTCTCGTTGAAAATAGATACAACACATATCCATCATGAACCTTTGCTTGCACATATCGGTAGTTCAAGGTTGAATGTCCATGCCGCCCAAACGACATCGAATTTGCATACGCGTGGAATGCTTTTTAGTGAAAATGAAACTCCTTCCGGTTGCGATATGGGCAAACAGGGCTTGAACAAAAAAAACATGCGTAAAATTCATGACAATTGTGATGAGGCCATAGACTGCTTAGAGAAAAAACGTAGAGTAAGTTATCATAATTTGAAAAAAATTATTCGTCAAATTCATCCAACTTTAGATAAGGTCATAGAGGCCTTGAAAAAAAAATGTAAAGTAGTTTCTTGGAAACTGGGTGAGAGTGAAATTCATCCCAATTTCCACCAGCTCATCTCGCCCTTGGGCAAGAAACGTAGAGTAAGTTACCACAACTTGAAAAAGGTCATGCGCGAGAGAAAAAAATACATTGCTACACTTCCTTTTAGAGATAAACTCACATATCACAATGTAAAGAAATTTGTTCGTGCAGAACAGAACATGAACAGGTGCGATCGCATATCCCAGAATGGTGATGCAACTGTGCTAGTTCGTGATCTACAAGAAACACCATGCAGTAGTAGCAATGAAAACCAGGAAACAGTTTTTGCCAATACTTCCCTGCGAAAGAAAAATGCAAGACAGAACTACATGAAACAAATGAAAGACACTCCTTCCATTGCATGTGCAATTTGTGAACAATTGAATTTTTCAAAAAATAGTAAGTCTTTCACCCCTGATTTGCAAGAAGAATACCTCCGCTTGACAGCGCATGATAAACCATTTTCTAGTGGGAAAGTTTGTCTTCCATGCAAACGATCGCTTGAAAATGGAAAACTGCCACAATTTGCAACCCCTGACCGAATAAGATGCAATACAACACTAGCATATGTAAGTGCACTTACAAAACTTGAGGAGAGACTTGTGTCTCTGCAAATTACATTTGCTCAAATAAGACCTTGGGGCTATAAACGACCCCAGATGGGCTTGAAAGGATCAATTATTAATGTGCATGTTCAGCTAGATGTTGTGCAAAAAGAGTTACCACAATTCATTAACAATACAATTATAATTGTTGTGGCTCTAAAAAGACACTTGCGATACAAAAATGACTATCAGACAGGCAAAGTGCGTGTGCATTTTGTTATGAAAGCATTAAAGGAATTATGTTCTAGGGCCTTGTACAAAGCAGAGAACATTTGTATAAATGCCAACTGGAATGGTGTTCTTGCAGAAGAACATGGCAACTCTGCAGACACTCTTGAAAATCCTAGTGATTTTGATGCAAGTGATGAATCGGAGAATGAAACACCTGCTGAAACATTGGTCATGGATTCACTGATTCATAGTGCATTCGTGACTTGCAAGACAAAATTGTCGAAATTGCACCTGCCGAGGGGCAGCGTCCACTTGGAATATTCAAGGACAAATTCGTTGAGGAAATGAACTTTCCAACACTCTTCTATGGAGATCCACAGGGCACTAATATTACAGAACGATTCAGTTATCATAAAATAGTCCGATGGGAGCTGCTACATTCAAGCGGTTACTTCTCCTGTCACATAACAAATTTGTTTTTCAAAACAATGCGCATAATAATAGAGCAAGTTTTGTCCTGCATGTGGGTTGGAATAAGAAAAGGCCGGTTATAAGGAAGAAAGTTGTTCGCCAAGGATGTGAAGTACAAAGTAAACCTAGAAAAAATTATGAAATCTGATATTGGATACATAGATTTCAAAAACATTTGCACCTCTCCTGACTATTTGCAACAAAACAAATTATTTTTGTTTGCTATGATCCGGAAATTGGGCCCGCCAACATTTTTCGTCACATTTACAAGTGCAGAGCATTTCTAGGATCCATTGGTGGCTGTCGTATCTGACCTGCATAGGAATAGGAAACGTAAAAAAGAAACCAATACACTAGAAAATAACGACATTGACTACCTCATAAGAAAAGACCCGGTGACATGTACTCGCTACTATAGACATAGAATAAATGCTCTGAGACAATTGATATGCCATGATGAAACGTTTTTCAGAAAAATATCGGACTACTTTTTTGTGACTGAATTCCAGAATAGGGGAAATGAACATGACCACACACTATTGTGGATAGAGGGTGCACCGGTCTATGGAGCTGATAACAATTCAGGGATCGAACAATTTGTGGATAAATACATAACATGCAACACAGATCATTTGGATCTAGAACTTGCGAAAGTCCATAGACATTACCATACAAGAAGTTGTAGAAAACGAAAAAATTCACATTACAGATACAACTTTCCCGTGCCGCCAATGAGAGCTACAAGAATCATAGAGCCAGTTAGTCTAGAGGACAATGTTGTTGTTGAGAAATCTAAATCCTCGTTCGCATTTCTAGAACAAGGAGGATTTGACGAAATGATGAGCTTTGATGCCTTCTTGACATAGGTAAATCTATTAGAAGATGAGTACATCCAAGCCATACAATGTACGCTTAAGCAACCAACACTTTTCCTTAAACGAAAACTCTCCCATATTTGGAATAATAGTTTCTCCAAGGACATGCCAGTTATGTGGAAAGCAAATACAAATGCGTAGTACGTGCTGAATGCATATGCTGCAGCGTCATACTATACCTCGTATATGACGAAGATTGACAAATCTATGACAAGTGCATTCAGAAGAATACACAAAGAACATGAAAGATGTCATATTGATGCCATACAAATGATACGCAGACTTGGCAATATGTTGTTTAATCTTCAACAAATGTCTACTCAACAAGCAATTCACATTGCACTTTCCTTGCCCCTCACTTGTAGTTCAAGAAAATGTGTCTTCATAAACACATTCCACTTGAAAAACACACATTTGTGCTTAAACCACTGGTTTTGCTGCAACAAGAGCCTCACAATTCAGAGGATGTCGTATGTCACTCTATTATTGATTATTACGTCCAGTGTCCATCTCCTATTAGGCATATCTGCTTAGCAGAATTTGGATCGCATTACAAAAAAAGTGGTGCACCCATATCAGAAAGAAAAAAACCCTCTATCATATGGTTTGTCAAATACAATAAACATTGTGACTATGAAAACTATTGTAGAGAAAAATTGTTGTTGTACGTTCCGTTCGATGAAAATGAAGAGACATTAATACATAACTTCTCTACATGGGAGGTTGCGTATGTTGCGTCTGAGACTATAGTGCACATCAATGAAGCTAGATTTACCTACAATGTTAATCCAACATGGGGTGATCTAGAAGTTTCACTTAATGAACTAGAAAACCCTAGCGATCATGATGACACATTCAGAAACCCAAAAACAACCAGAACTCCTTCTGAGTCCTATGACTCACAAGGGGATTTGCCTCGCCCTCCAACGGCTGGAAGTGAAAAATGTATCAATCTTGGTTTTCAAGTTACAAAACATCCTTTCCTAATTGAAAATAATGAATACCACAGAATAATACGTTTGTTGAATCGCGAACAACAAACAATTGTAAAGGACATTACTCTTAAAAAATGCTTGAACATGAACAGTCATGTGCACGTGTTCCTTACAGGCGAAGCAGGAACAGGCAAGACATTCACAACAAAAGCATTGTTCCAAATGCTTATACAAATCTGTGATTCAAACAATTCCTCTGATCGTATGAAACCAAAGGGCCTAATACTTACATACACAGGAAAAGCTGCATACAACGCTGGTGGAACAACAGTCCACTCTGCATTTTTAATGCCTTTTAACAAGTCATAGTTTCTTCCACTTAGCAAGGAAATGTTGGATACATTGTCTAAGCTTTATGAGGAACTCCAACTTGTCTTTATAGATGAAGCATCTTTGATTGGGAGTCGGTTCTTGTATTCCATTGACAGTCGAGTAAGGAGAATAAAACATGTGCAGACAAAATACTTTGGAAACATTGACATGATATTCTGTGGGGATCTTTACCAGGCACAGCCCATCCAAGATTCTTTGATATTTGAACAACCTACCGTAAACATGGAAACAATCACCCATGACTTCTGGAGAGACAATATTAAATTCTTTGAGTTGCATACTACAATGCGCCAAACAGATGAAACATTCAATGCAAATCCGAGTAGAATGCACACAAAGAGCCAAACACATGATGACTTGACCTATATCAATTTGAGGTGCTTACGGCCTGCACCAACAGACCCAATGTTCCCTTACTTGTTCTACAGAAATAAGGATGTTGCAAAGCATAACATCCACATGTTGTCGCTCATGCCTGGCTATGATATCATCATCAATTCCATTGACTTGGAAGAAGACAACCATGGAAATGTGCCACGTCATGAACATTCAGTCACTTTACCTTTGCAGCTTGTCCTCAAATTTGAAATGTTAGTTGAAATATATGCCTGCAACTATGAATCACAGGATGGCTTGGTGAATGGTGCAGATGGAATACTGAAATTCTATACCAAGACAAAAAAAGTGGATGTCCTTTGGATTAAGTTCCATAAACCGCATATAGGAAAGCGACAAGCAAGCAAGTTGTCTTATCTATATAATTCAAACACTAGAAGCGATTGGACACCTATTTTACGAATATCGAAGCCAGTATCGACATCAGCAAAGACGGGTCGACTGAAGATTCGAAAATAGTTTCCAATTAAACTTGCATGTGCACGTACAGTCCACGGATCACATGGACTAACACTTGATAATGTTGCATTTTAGCCTGTTGGAATTCAGATACATGGACTTGTATACACAATACTGCCCCATGTCAGAAGAATAGACTCCTTGTATTTACTAAGTCCTCTCACAAAAGATAACTTCAAAGTGAAATAGAAAGTTGATATTGAAATGGAACGACTGAGGACCACCACAAAATGACAACTGCATTATGATTACCAATCCATACAAACAAATTCATCTGTATCAATTCTCTCGCTTAACTCACGCAGCTTAAATGCACACATGGATGATATACTGAATGACTATGATATAATGCAATCCAATATTCTGTGCTTGCAAGAAACACACATGGCATTATGCATGCAGAACAAACAATTCCCAAATCACAATCGCATATCAAGTTACATTACACATGGGGTAATGATATTGGTGAAAAAACATGTACCGATTTTGGACCATATACATATCGAAGAAAAGAATGTTGAACTGGTGCTTGCAAATTTTTTTTGCCATGGAACAAAAGTTGCAATACTGAATCTGTATGCTTCTCCCCATGCAACATTCTCCAACATAGTGCATGTTATTTCCAATACATTGGCCCATTTCCATCTGAACGAACCCATTGTACTTGTAGGAGACTTCAATATTGATATGCTACAAAACACTTGCAGAACAAAAGAATTGGAAAACTACATGTGCAAATATAGTCTCCGCTTTCTTTTGAACAACAGAGGTCATCTGCAAAATGCACTTATTGACCATGTCTAGTCCAATGTGCCCATTCCTCAATACAATATGTTTGTCTTAGACACATATTGGTCTGATCACGATACAGTTGGTATTTCACTTGAATTATGACATATACATCAAACTTATTGCAAACTCATATTTCTATGTTTCAAAGCATATATGTATCCTTGATTTCTACACACATATTTCTGGTGGGCATACAGACGGTGTTCTACTTGAATGATAAAATATACATTGTGCAAAAAACAAAAAACAAAAAGGTACATCCTCCCAAAAACTATTTGTGACTCTATTCATCTTATTCTATTTCTTTTTTGTATATGTACATAGTAGTTGCATTTTTCTTAACATCTGAACTTATGTTCATATCCGTTTTGCTTTGTACTTTTGTTGATAGAAACAAACAGGAAAACTAGACGACGCAAAGAACTCCTACCCAGAGATGTAGACCAATCAATGCAAAGGTGCATTCTTTTTTTGCCCGTGTTCCATAGTAAACAATTTTTCGTTTACTTTCTTTGTGTTTGTCAAACTTGTTTGCAGCTATGTATTTTTTATTTTTATTTTTATTTTATTTTATGTTTTGAGCATAGAGGTCGCTACCCTACACGTCCTCCATCCAGCAGATGCAATGTTGAGCCAGCCAGTCCGCAAGTCCACTTGTCAATTTGTATATCACACAACTATGATGGCTATTTGCAAGACACAGAACATTAGAGGAAGAATATGCAACCCGCAAGTGCGTGATCCAAATAAGTGGCTAGGTATGGAATAAGGGATCTGTGCATATTTGGTATGTAGTGCTCATTTGTGGGAGTGCGCCAGCCCTGGAGTCTATCAATTTGTATATCGCGGAAATCAGTAGAAGTAGAATGTTCATCCTGCCAGTTCGCAAATTCGCTTGTCAGTTGACAAATGTTGACCCAGCCAGCCCGCAAATCTGCTTGTCAATTTATTATCATAAGCTATTTGTGAGGCACTGAAGAATAGAGGCCCGTTTTTAGCCCTGGCAACCCCAGAACCCACGATCTAGAAACTGTACATGGTCTATAAAATATCAGCCAGCCCACAAGTCCACTTGTCAATTTGTATATCGCGGAATTGTATGTGCTATTTGTAGAACACAGAACAATAGAGGCCTTTTTTTTTACCCCTCCCGCCCGAGAACCCGCAAGTATGGAATGAGATATGGGTACATGGTGTCTATAATCTCATGTTGATACTTTATAAAGGTACATATTTAGTTTTTCCTCGTTTCTACACGCACTGAACTAGTAACCACAAAGTTGGTGTTGCACATGAATTATGAAATATGCATTGGGAGTCGAACGGAGCCAAATGAGTGGCTAAATATGGAATAAGGGCTCTGTGCATATTTGGTATATATTGCTCATTTTTGGGAGCTCCCCAGCCCTGGAGTAGAATGTTGAACCGGCCAGCCCACAAATCCGCTTGTTAGTTTATTATCATAAGCTATTTGTAATTCATCGAGCAATAGAGCCTCGTTTTTTACCCCACCAGCCCGAGAACCCGCAATCCACAAACTGTGAATTGTTTATAAAATGTCAACCAACTCGCAAGTCCGCTTCTATATTTGTATATCACGAAATTGTGTGTGTTATTTGTAGAACACCGAACAATAGAGGCATTTTTTTGAGCCCGCCCACCCAAGAACCCGCGATCCCGAAAGTGGCAAAGCATGGAATGACATATTCGTACATGCTCTATAAAATCTCATGTCCATACTTTATGAAGGTACATTTTTGGTTTTTCCTTGTTTCTACACATACTGATCTGGTAACCGCAGAGTTCGTGTTGCACATGAATTATGAAATATGCAATGGGAGTCAGACCGAGCCCTTTGGTTTGCTTAGCTGAACAATTCTAACTCATGCAGTTTCAACATTGAACACTCAACAGATTCACCAAGCACTTTCAGACTTGGCCATTCCTTCCTTGCTTGCTCTTCCCCGTGCCTGTCACCTTCGCATGTGTGCATAATAAGAAATAGTGTTTATGTATATATACATATATGTCTTCTTTCTAAATATTTAATGCTAACAGGTCATCGTGCAGACACTATCTAAGCTGTCATTGATGCGCGCAAGGCTCGAGAAGTTTTTCCATCAATGCAATTTTTGCAAGGGATTTTCTTATCCCTTCCCAATCTTAATTTCAAATGCCATGGAATGTCATTCGCACGCCGCCAGCTTGCTTCCTTCATGAAACCTCAAATCTCTTCCTAGTCTTAATTTCAAATACCATGGAATGTCATTCGCACGCCGCCAACTTGGTTCATTCATGAAACCTCCAATTCTTAAATGTTCTTCGTCGTAACTGCCACCTTCGCACTTCTAAGTATGCAATAATTAATATTTACTTCTAACAGGTCATCATACAACACGCATATATATTGTCATTAATGAGGAGATTTTGGATTCACACGCATTGAAGCAATGTTTCCGAGGGGGTTATATTGTCCCCTCCATTTCTTCATTTCAAGCAGCGTCTGGAGAAAACCAACGTTTCCATAAAGTACTGGCACTAACTCTACAACAATTTCAGTGAACATCTTCCTCATGAGCTTCCCGTGAAGAAATTTACAGTGAAAACATGGATCTTGACGTTCATTTGGAAAGCATATTATGCAACCTTGATCATCCCAGAGACGCAGTTCAACATACCTGCTCAATGGACATGGTTGATACCCTAATTTTTGACGAAGATGAATCCTTCGTATTCCAGTGTGTTGTTTTTGAATCCGAATCAAAAAAATTAATCATTGAAAAATGAGATGTAAAAAATAAGAAAAGAAAACATCATTCAGAACTTGACCTTGCCAATATGCAGGCGTCCAAAATCTCTCAACTTCACATGGCAACCGGAGATGCTCTTCATGATTCCTTTGGAGTCATTGAAGCCAAAAATGCCAGGCTAAAGAACCAGATTAAGGAATTAGAGGAAGCTTTGTTTCCTATGCCATTGCTTCACAATTCTTTGGGAATAGTCATGCCTGATACTACGTGCACCCCTGCAACAAATCTAAAAGGGTCCTCCAGCTTCCTCGCATCCTGTAGAGGATATGTCGAGAAAAATATCAACAAAAGAATGGAACTGCCTATGTCTAAGGCCTGAGAAACATCATAGAATATGGATTCCTTGGGGAGCAGGGCACATAACTTGCTCCTACTTCTATAGAGGGATTTAAAAAATGAAGAAAATTTCTATGTGCACACGATCATCCCTTTTGCCTTTCATGTCAACAACATGCCAGAGACGAGAAGAAGACAACATGATCTCACTTCCAATAAACGGCTCACTCAATTAGAAGCATGCTGGGAAGAGAAAGTGAAGAACCTATATCTCATCGTCCAATCATGTGAGCAAGCAATATCAAAGAAAGAAGCATTATTCACAAAGCTCACCAAAATAAACTTAGCAGAAAAGACAAACGGTTTCCAGGACCCCAACTTAATCCTCAACTCGCTGGCCTCAACCAAGCAAGCTTTTGATAAAAAAGTTGATAATTTGAAGGCCTTGTCTTTAGAAATTTTTTACAGGATTCTTGAATATCATGAAGAAGAGGTGGACAACTAGCTAGTCTAGTATTTGGTACAGAATGGAGACATTGATGAAGCTCTGTGTAAACTTTGAATTGATCTAAGAGAATTAGAAAATGAAGTTTTCAGCATTAAAATCCGCAATGACATCAACGTCGCCCCTTTGAGAAGCTATATTGAAGATAACTTGAACTGGGTCACCGACGAAATCCAACACGGAAATGCATAGTTCGTTCTTTATCAATCCAGTTATTCCAACTTTTCTGAGTAGAAATCTATAGCCAAAAAATGATCTTCCCATTTATACTTTTCAGTTATTACATTGTACCATGTCCAACTTCTTTCCACAATCCTATTTCTTGTACATATTTCTGTTATGGTCTGCGGGAGCCCCAATCCCAGTCTATATGAAAAACGCATTTACATTTCCAGGGATATGTAACAAACTATTATTTTTTTCATATATTCCAAATAAAACTACTCTTTTGTCTCCTTATATATTTACGTGTTCCTATATTTTTATCTTCAGCTATGCTGAATGTGAAGTCATTCTGTTTATTTTATCTCAGTTCTCTTTTTTTCCTATGCATATTTTCTCTGGCCTGGTCATTTTCAAAATAAAGTATGAAATAATTCACTGACTCAAATTTGAGATATCATATTTCATATATATGTGTGTGTGTGTGTGTGTGTTTCTTTAAATTTCCAGAAATATGTAACACATTTCATTATTTTTTATATAAATGTCATAAAATTGTGTTCACTACTCTTTTTGTACTCAAACGTGTAGAGAGTGTGTCATTTCTTGAATCTTGACCACCTGTCCTTCATACTTTTGCCACAAAGGCCCTTAAAATTAAAATAATCCACAAGTCTGCTTGTCAATTTGTATATCACAGAACTGTGGGTGCTCTTTGTAGGCCATGGAACAACAGATGCCCAATTTCCAGTCTGCTAGCTCCACAACCCGCGGTCCAAAAACTGCCTAAGTATTGAATCAGGGCTCCGTGCAAGTATGGAATGAGGGCTCCGTGCATGCTCTATAAAATCTCATCCTCATAATTTATAAAATTACATATTTCGTATGTATAAAAGTAAATATCTACTTTAAAAAATTGCATATTTGCTATGTATAATTTATGCTCTCCAAGAACCTATAATTTGATAAATTTCAATTTCTTGTATCCACGAGCCCCTATTTTAAAGAAAACTAATTCGGGAATGTTATTTATTTGGTCCTTTTGTCCACCGCCTTATGTAACAGACATTGGCACTATATTTTTTGTTCTTTTGTCCACCACCGTATGTAAAACCTATGTAAAGAAAATTAATTCGCGAATGTTAAATTTTTGGAACACGAGCCCCTTAAAATTGAAATAGTCCACAGGTACCATTGTCAATTTGTATATCACAGAACTCTCGGTGCTATTTGTAGCACATGGAACAACCAAATCCTGATTTTCAGTTCCCCAGCCCGAGAACCCGCGATCCAAAAACTGGCTAAGTATCGAATGAGGGTTTCGTCCATGCTCTAATTCGGGAATGGTCTCTAGGAACCTATACTTTCATAAATTTCAATTTCTTGTGTCGATGAGTCCCTATTTTAAATAATCATCTATGCTCTCCAGGAACCTATAATTTGATACATTTCAATTTCGTGTATCCACGAGCCTCTGTTTTAAAGAAAACTAATTCGAGAATGCTATTTATTTGGTCCTTTTCTCCACCACCCTATGTAAAAGAAATTGGCACTATATTTTTTGTGCTTTTGTCCACCACTGTATGTAAAACCTATGTAAAGAAAACTAATTTGCGAATGCTAAATTTTTGGGACACGAGCCCCTTAAAATTCAAGTAGTCTGCAGGTCCCATTATCAATTTGTATATCACAGAACTCTCGGTTCTATTTGCAGGACATGGAACAACAAAAGCCCGATTTTCAGGTCCCCATCCCGAGAACCCGCGATCCAAAAACTGGCTAAGTATCGAATGAGGGTTCCGTCCACGCTCTAATTCGAAAATGCTAGTTTTTTTTCTGCTTTTATGTGTTCCTAGATTTTTATAGACAGTATGTATAGGCAATTACATATTTTCAATGTATAGTTTATGGTCTTAAATAAAACTAATTTGGGAATGCTATTTATTTGGTCCTTTTGTCAACCGCCCTATGTAACAGACATTAGTACTATACTTTTTTTCCTTTTCTCCACTAGCGTATGTAAAACCTATGTAAAGAAAACTAATTCGCAAATGCTAAATTTTTTGAACACGAGCCCCTTAAAATTCAAATATTCCGCAAGTCCAATTGTCAATTTGTATATCGCGGAACTGTCGTTGCTATTTGTAGGACACAGAACAACAAAAGCCCGCTTTTCAGGTCCCCAGCCCGAGAACCCGCGATCCAAAAAGTAGCTAAGTCAAGAACATGCTCTTTTAAAGAAAACTAATTCGAGAACGCTATTTTTTTCATACTTATGTTCACCAGCCTATGTAACAGACGTCAGTACTATTTTTTTTTCTCTTTTTGTCCACCAACATATGTAAAAAGGAAAACTAATTCGGGAATGCTAAACTTGTTTTAATTAATTATAAATGATTTTATTGATAGAAAAAATAAGTTATTGAGTTTATTATTTCAATTTGGTTATTCGACACGAGCCCCTTCAAATTCAAATACTCCGCAAGTCCATTTGTCAATATGTATATTGCGGAACTCTAGGTGCTACTTGTAGAACACAGAACAACAAAAGCCTGCTTTTCAGGTCCCCATCCCGAGAACCCGCAATCCAAAAACTAGCTAAGTCAAGAACCCGCTCTTTTAAAGAAAACTAATTCAGGAACGCTATTTTTTTCATACTTATGTTCACTAGCCTATGTAACAGACCTCGGTACTATTTTTTTTTCTTTTTTTGTCCACCAGCATATGTAAAATGGAAAACTAATTTTGATAGAAAAACAAGTTATTGAGTTTATTATTTCAATTTGGTTATTCGACATGAGCCCCTTCAAATTCAAATACTCTGCAAGTCCGATTGTCAATATGTATATCGCGGAACTCTAGGTGCTATTTGTAGACCACAGAACATCAAAAGCCCAATTTTCAGCCTGGCAGTTCGAGAACCCGCGATCCAAAAATTCAAATAGTCCACAAAACAACTTGTTAATTTGTATATCGCGGAACTCTCAGTGCTATTTATAGGGCACAGAACAACAAAAGCCCAATTTTCATCCCGCAACCCCGACAACCCGGAATGAATCTTTTGTGCATGCTCTATATATCTACTTAATCAAATTACATATTTGATTTTCAGCCCGCTAGCTCGAGAACCTGCGATCCAAAAATTCAAATAGTCCGCAAGACCGCTTGTCAATTTGTATATCGCAGAAGTCTTGGTGCTATTTTTAGGCCATGCAACAACTGAAGCCCAATTTTCAGCCCAGCACCCTGACAACCCGGAATCAAGATTTCGTCCATGTACTTTATAAAATTACACATTTCATATGTATAATTTATGTTGTCCAGGAACATATAACTTGATAAATTTCAATTTCTTTTGTATCCACCAACCCTTGTTTTAAAGAAAACGAATTCATGAATTAGTATGTCAAGTAGAATTCGCGAACCTATGCCAATTTTGCATCAAACACTTCTCCACGAACCTATGTAAAAGACATTACTACTATTTTTTTGTGTTTTTTGCCTTGGGGCTTTAAAATTCTAATAGTCTGCAAGTCCGATTTTCAGTTTGTATATCGTAGAACTATTAGTGCTTTTTATAGGGCACAGAAGAACATAAGCCCAATTTTGAGCCCGACATCCCAAGAACCCGCCATCCAAAAACTGGCTAAGTATTGAATGAGGGCTTCGCTTTGTAAAATTACATATTTTGTGTATAAATTATGTTGTCCAGGAACCTTTCATTTCATAAATTTCAATTTCTATTGTGTCCACGATCCCTTCTTTTAAAAAAAATAAGCTAGGAATGCTAATAGTTTTTGTGCTTTATGTCAACAAACCTATGTAACAGACATTACCACTATTTTTTCCGGTTTTTTACCACGTACCCATGTACTTCAACTTCCTGCCCATGTGTCTCATGACTTTAACTTCAGCTCGCTCAAGGCAGGGTGCCATTACTCTCAGTGCGCCCTGCTCTTCCTTCACATCCTTTCGACTGACCTCGTTGGACCTTTAGTCTGTGCGTGTGGCCATTTATGGAACCTTGGCAGCTCCCCGACCTATTTCAATTGCTCCAGTGGCTCCATATGGCCTATTCTTTCCTAGTTTTTCTTCTCAAAGCTTAGCCTCCTGCCCAGCCTTTCCCTGCTCTGCTTTTGTCCTCTCCTTCTCTGTTGTTGGCGCATTTTCGCTCTCCCACTATCCCGGAGATGCCCCGGCTACAACGGAAGTCGAAATGTGGGTCACCTGCCAGCCAAACCAGCCCCGCCTGGTCCTCCGTCCCCCGCCTGCTCCCTCACTACTATCTTCCTCCTCTTTATCCACCTCGTCCTCGTCCCTGGCGTAGTCGACTCAAATTCCCGCTTCTCTCCCACCCCTTGCTGCATCCCTTTCAAACAAAATGGAGGGGCTGGACTACTCAGGGCCCTCACTCGACTACAACCTAAGACCTTTATGCAATTCGGCATATGTTTCACACCCAGGCCCTTTGGCTCCTCTCAACTCTTCAGCCACACAGTCGCTTCAGGAATAGCCTCACGATGCCCAATTTCAGATGGATGGTCCAGAAGCTAGTCAAAATTAACGACGAAAACCCCAATCTCGAGCTGGTTCCAATGTTGACCCAAAATGCGAGTGGCAAACAGGCCTTGCACTGGTGTAGAGCCTGGTATTTGACCTACGTCACGGCATGGACGACCTCTGGTTCCGCCGAGAGACCCTGGACAACAAAGAATCTCAACTCCTGCAGTTGCTCTCCGCATTAGAGGGTGCTCATCACCGAATTGTTGCATGTAAAATGTATATGACAGAAGTGTTGGGTGAAAAATGTATTTCACGGGATGGGGTGACCATAAAAAATGAAAAAAGTGAACCCGCGATTTTGCCAACCCGCCACTTCGTAATTTTTGAGTTACATTGGTTATGCATTGAATATTTCATGTACTATCAAACTTAGATACTAGGAACCTTCATTCATGTACCGGAAATTAATATTTTTTGATAAATTTCAAATAAAACTAATTCAGGAATACTAAATTATGCATGAATACCACATGTACTGCAACCTGCAGCCCACGCATTTACTCCCCTTCCAGCCTGGCAGGGACTACGTTGCCATGCAACACTTGTTTCAACACAGTTTACATGCATAAACAATTTTTGCATCAAGTAGTATAAATGATTTATGTTTCTAATCTTTTTTGGCATTTTTTTCTATTAGTTTTGTCTAAAATCTAGTTACAAATTTTAGAAGATAGTTGGAATTGCAAATTTTAGTTGTTCAGATTATATAGTGTTCCGAAGATTTTTGAGAGTATTAAATAAATTTATGTATTCAAAAATACTATTTAAGAAATGTAAAATTGAGATTTCGTCAATAATTGCATTGCCTAATTTCAATGATAGTTAGGCAAAAGTAAAAAACTATGCCATCTTAGGATGGAACAAGACACAACACCTATCTGTTGATAACAAATGTAACCAAATAGTGGTTGTCAACATAAGGATTTTGACATCAATGTAGCATGAGAGAGAATATGAAAAGTTTTGTTGAAATGTCTGTCAAAGTGCATAGTAACAAGAATGTAACATGAGAAGCATGTTTGTTTGATGAAGCCAAGAAGGATGTTCCTAGTTGGGCACTCTAAACACCCACTAGTTGTAATGTGTTGGCACACTAAATACCCACTAGTTGCAATGCATTGGCTATGCACGCTTCCTCAAGCTTGTTTGTATGACTCAATCACAGACTTCTATGTTATTGATGAAGCCAAGAAGGATGCTCCTAGTTGGGCACTTTGAACACCCACTAGTTGCAATGTGTGGGCACTCTAAACACCCACTAGTTGCAATGTGTTGGCTATGCATGCTTCCTCAAACTTGTTTATATGACTCAACCGTAGGCTTCTATGTTATTTATTTACTATGTGGGAGGAGTTGCATTATAGACTCCTACAAGCCAAACAATTTTCATTATGATTGTTATTTTGATGTAGATGTTCTCTTTCTTGGTGGTGTAATGTGATGGTGGGGAAGGCCAACAATATAATCTATAGTCCAAGGAACCAATTGGATGAGGATGCAGAGAGGGAGCTCGAAAGAAAACTGAAAGTCTTGTGGGATGAATAGGAGGAGGATAAAGATTGGCATTCATTCATTGATCCCCAAAAGACGCTCAATTTATGCTTGGATAAGATCCCTTGTATAGCCTTTCTTGCAATCCCCAACAACCCAGGTACTTTATGTTTTTGGGTTTTTTTACAGAGACTTTATCTATCTCATGTTATATTATGTCAAAGAAAGTATGCTTTCATGATTCATTCATTTTTGTACATTAGGATTCAACCCAAATAGCTAGCAATCTATGGGACTCCCCATCCTTACTTTCTTTCTTCAATCAGTGACAAGGGTTATGTACATTGCAGATCTGATGATTGACATTAATATTGTAAGGTAGATTGTGCGTCATTTAATGTAGGCTAGGTTGAACTGCAATTGTCTCTCCCTTGATTATGATGATGTTGTTGTGATTATCAAAGTGTCTAGAGTTGGAACCATTCCCCTATGCTCCCCTAGGGTATGGGTCTCACTCATTGAGAAATTATGAATCTTCAATGCCACCACCTTCCATGTAGGTTACAGGCAACAACAAGTGTTGTTGTTCTTAATTAGGACATGAAAGAGGAAATAAGGGTGTCTCTTCAACTATGTCCTTATCTAATGTTGTCACCAATCTACCGGGTATGAAACGCCTCATATGCTAGTTAAGATAATAGAATAGCATAAAGGATTTGTATTTATATTATTTGGGAAAGAAAAAAATGTTACAATGAAAACATGTTTATGACTCATACAAAGCTACCCAAAGGATGGGAGAAGTGTTCATAATATGAACTCACCTCTGTTGTGTTTAAACATAAACATGATTCATAAACATTAAGAAATCACAGATACTTTATATCTTATTTGACATTTTTTTCTCTAATCATATATTTTTCAGCTTTAATGGTGGTTGATGATTTACTTGATGCAAGTTGAAAATTAGTAGGAAGAGTGATACTAAGGACCAGAGGTATCACCTACTTCATGAAGAACACCAGGGATATTACTAATGCATCAATAAGATAAAGTCACCCTGCATTCTTAAAGGTGGATAGCTGAACAATTGAGGAACACTAGGGGCATTGCTAAGAAGGATAACTAGAGACATTGTTAAGGAGGATAGTCTTGAGTGAAGAAAGATGGTGACATTCTCAATTTCATAAAATAAAATTATATAATAGTGACAATGTTTTGGAGTATTATATAGTACTAGGTGAGATAGGAAAATGCAAGTTAATAAATATTAATGAAATTGATATGTAGTTAGGCTTTTGTATTCAAAAATTATATATCCAATAGAAATCAATGCAACATTATACTTGGACGAAGTACAGATTATGTAAATTGTTTCATTTTTAATTTAATTTTTCATTTTTAATAAAATATAATAACACACTCAATTAAAAATAAATAAATGAAATTTGAAATATAAAAATTAAAACAAAGTCACATTAATGATTTTATAAATTAAAACATTAAGAAATGCCACTCAATTAATATAAATTGAGTGTAAACGATTACTATAGTTCTTAACAATTAATATAAATTGAGTGTAAACGATTACCATAGTCCCTAACAAGAGACGTGGTTTCTGTATCTTTCTTCTAAGGTCGGTGCATATGATGGCAGGGTGGATGCTCGATGCCTGTGTACTTTCCACAAGTAACTCTAAGAAAACTTTTCATTGGTGTGTGTTTGGAGCATCTCAATACTTAAGTTAAGTTATGGGTATCAATATTTTTTTCCACAACGAAGTGAATAAATATTATATTTAAGTTTTGGGGATCAATATGTTTTTCCACATCTAAGTTAATAATTTGGAATTTGCTGGTTATAGTAAAAAACAAGCAATAAAGATATTGGATATTGGATGATGGTGAAAACATTGTTAGTAGGTGGTTATAATTAATTTTTGTGAAATATTGTTGGAAGTAGTGTAAAAAGATTGAGTTTATCTCCTTATTAAATCACTATCATAATAATTATCATACCTTTAAAGTGGAGGAAAGGAAATGTTGAAGTGAATCAAGGTGGTTATGTTGTTCAAAGATCAGAGGATTTTGTTTTTGAATGAAAAATGATTACCTCAAAAGGTATTATAGCAGGGGTAAACATGAGTGGACATATGATGGGAGGATATGATGTTGGAGGTCAAGAAATACCCCTTCATTACTAAATTCTAATATCCCATAGACTCTTGAAATATAAGCATATGAAGGATTGTTGTTATGTATTAGGGAATGTTCATTGGTCATTGGCACAATTCAATTAGATGCTAGGAACCATTGGTGCAAATGACTTACATAATTCAAAGTGCGTGAGAGGGTCATCACCTCAACAATTTGTAGTCATTTATGAGATGTTATTCCCAAATTGATAAAATATTATATGAGTGAGAGACAATATGGTACAAGTTTTCGACAAAAAGCAAACTATGGAATAGATGGAAGATTACAGTTGAAATTGACATACACAAGCTTGCTATAAGTGCAATGGAAATAGTGTAATGAGTTTTTGGGCATCATCCAAGTGATTCAAAATAAACGAGGAACAATTTATAATGTTTGATATCATTACACCCATTTCAATTTTTTTCCAAAGCTAGATAACAAATATTAAAAGTTCATCGATCTGTGTTGTAGTTTCTTTAATAGTTTCAAAAATGACTTTCTATATACTATGTTAAAACTATTAAAATAATGTAGCTTATACTGAGGGGGTAACATTCTAGTTTTTTTCTCCAAGAACAAAAAACTTCGTATTTGATATTTCAAATTAGAAATTATATTATACATTAGCATAGCCTCGTTGTCCAAAATTCAAAAAAGTCTATAGCTTACCCATCTTCTACTTATTACAACCATCAAGGAAACATGACAGGTCCATATGTAAGGCTTTATGTCTCAATTTTTAGAACAACAAAAAAGACCCATATTGGTACATGGAAGCACTCTCAACAATCCACTACTTTAGAGCTAGCATCCTATACCAAATCAAAAGATTGCATATTCAAAAGAGATTTCTTCCCCCCAAATACCTGCATAACCAATGATCCCTCCCACAAAGAGAGAGAAGCCTTAGAAAGAGAGACTTCTTTTGAATAGAATTCCCTGACAAGGGTAACATTCTAGTTTATCTAGAAACAATCAATACAATAGCTAGCAATTATAAAACCACTTTATTATCTCCTACTCTCATGTCACCACCCTATCCCATAAAGGAAACATCTCAAGTAGTCACCGCCCTTGACAAATCTAAACTATGAATATCTTGTGATCCCACTTGAAAGCACTCTTGAAATTTTTGATATTGCTTATTCAATACTATAAACTTTAGTTAACTCGATAACATAGCAAGTTGTGTCAAGACCCTTGCATTGCACTAAAATCAATGGTAGATCAGGGTTATCTAAAGTCTAAACTTGATGGGAAATTTGTTTCCATGTATCTATTTGTTTAACTTCACCGATCATCCAAGCCTTCTCTATTAAGTTTCTAGAGATTGCAAATGAAGATGAATGCTAATAAGACAATCAATTACAAAGATGAAAGAAAGAATTATTATAAAAAAAATTGGTTTATCTAAAGTCTAAACTTGATGGGAAATTTGTTTCCATGTATCTATTTGTTTAACTTCACCGATCAGCCAAGCCTTCTCTATTAAGTTTCTAGAGATTGCAAATGAAGATGAATTCTAATAAGACAATCAATTACAAAGATGAAAGAAAGAAATATTAAAAATATTTTTTTATTGGTTAATGATTTAGAATGAATACCTGAATATGCCTCTTGAGTAACCTGAAATCACATCTTTGCAGCTTATAATGTTGTCGTGGAGTCATCTACTATAGATTCCTTAGCATTGAACTTGTCTACATGCCATTTCTATAACAACAGAAGGAAAAAAAGAAAAAAGAGAGACGCAAATGACTTAATTATGAGCCTATTTCAATAGTATCTTAAGGTTTTGTTGATTAGTTATGGGGAAGCTCTACACATATGTGAATTGGAAGAAGCTATATGTGAGCAACTTGTTGAATTTGAAAGGCAAAGCCCATCGTTTTATTTCTAATTTCTGAATATTGTAAATTCCAAGCTATTTCATTGCTTCTTCCTTGTGTTTGGAGTGCAATTCACTTTTAAAAGAAAGTTATTCCATGAGAGATAGTGATAGGATAACTACTTTTGGATCTAATGGTCGTGTCATGTAGATTGATAGACATATTTAATTATTTAATTATTCACAATGTTGGACCAATTAGTGAACTTATGGATTTCACTTACAACAATTGAAGCCTTGTTGGCTGCATACATTACAAAGAGTGCACAAGATCACTTGTAGTTATCATTTCAAGGTACACGTGCCCATGCTCATTAGCCCAAAATATAGTATTGTTATTATTATTATATATTTACTTTCTTTCAAGTTGTGCAACCTATTATGCCAAGTGCAGAACACCTTATACATGAAAATATAATATCAAGTTTTGATAGGCGATGTGTTCTTTGGTTGGTATGTTAGTGTATTCCTTCTATCCTTCACTATGCTCTTTAACCCTCGAGTAGTTGTGAAAAACCAGGTCCATATATTCTTGCAATGGAAGGAGGTCAACTGGAGGGTTTTGATGCTTTAGGGACCATGATGGCAATGGCAGTCATGCTCGACATTTGGTGACAATAAAAACATTGTTTTGGCCTTTTTTTAAACTTTATCATAGAGCTTCTTATCCTTGAATGTCATTAAGATTATCTATAAAGTAGAATCCTGCAATTTGAGCTTTGAATCCAAGAGAGATTACAAGCATAGAGGTTTGAAGAAAGTGATAGAGGTTTGTGTGCATTGACAACCTACCAGACCGTGACTTGCTTCTCAATTCCAACATATGCACCCGTAGATTGTGAGTAGGTGGTGAAAGGTTGTTCAAAGTTCATTGTATTTGTCAAAAAATTATTCCCACTAAACACATTTTGTGTGTTTTTTCTAGCTGGAGGTGGCTAAGGCTCCTTCCCATATCCCCATAAAGGCTAAGGCGAACTGAAGCTCCAATGACCAAGCATAAGATTGATTCTCTCATGTATATACATTATATTCTTAGAGGCAGTAGAAAAATTTGATTGGATCTTCTGGAAGGTAGTAACATAATCAAATTTGATAAGAATGCACAAGTTATACCAACTTAAAATAGAGTTGTGGTTAGTAAAAAACAAACATTTTTCCTACCATGTTTATCTTGCGAGTGAAAACTAAAAAATAAAATTGCACATCCTATGACAGAGATGAGTAGTCGATGATGAAAAACATTCATCATCATGTCAATTGGGTTTTCTTCAACTGTCTCAAAACTCATGCTCTACAAGGATACTGGCACCTCGACATAGCTAAATGTCAATTGGGTTTTCTTCAACTTTCTCAAAACTCATGCTCTACAAGGATGATATTGGCACCTCGACATAGCCAAGGACATCGACATATCAACTACAAGGTTCCCCCTCCACTAGTTTACATGAACAAGCTAGAGGACGTTGCTTTTTTGCTTTTTTTTAGACTCTTTGTTTCCTTATAGCATACTTCTCGTGTTGAGACAATGAAAATCGTAATAAAAATAGTGTGTGAGAAAACCTTATCAAAGTCCTTAGTACATGAATGGTGAGGTAAATGGACTAATATGAATGTTTGAGAAAGAAATAGCATCCTTGAAAGATTGTCCAATTACAAACTCCCACTATGCAAAAAAAAAATATATTTAAACATAATGTGATGTTGTTTAAGAATTTATAAATTTAGTTTAGAATCAGAGAGGGTTTTAGTTTTATTTGGATTACAAGATTTTAGTTTTTAGTTTTTTTAATATTTTTTCAACTAGGGTAGGTTATAAGTTTTTAGTTTTTTTTTTAATATTTTTTAAACTAGCCTAGGTTAAAGTTTAATTCGCCAAATGTCTTTCCACTTCAAGCAATTTTGACTTCAATTTGTACACCATATGAAAATAGTTAAATTACAACCTTGTTTCCTAATGTACATACTACCTTCACACACATTTTCTATAGTTGCTTAAGTTAAAATACCTTGAAAACCACAAATGATCAGTTTCAAGGCTAGAATGGCTTGATTTCTACTATTCAATCTACAGGGTTGAAAAAATGTGATATAGATTAAAACTCTTATGATATATATAATAAATATATAAAGAAAATTAAAAGATAAATATATTTTGTTCTAAACATTTTTATTATTGTTATGAATTAAATTTAATAATAATTAATACATTGTTAAAAAAAATGATTGAGTGAGAAATATTACTCACACATTTATCCATTATAGTGTCCCCTTCAATCAAAATCATCCTCTATAGTTATAAGAAATTAGAAATGCATATTTAATCAGATTCTAGTATTAGGGATATAAGAATGTAAATTTTAAAAATATATTAATCTTGACATTTAAAATTATAATGTGATTTCTTAGTTTTTTTTTCTCTATCTTCCCTATAAACAAATTTGTAAGCTTTGATTTCGACAATAAACTAAATGGATCCTTTAACATAACATGGAAAGATTTTTTACCTAGTCTCCTCCAAAATAATTTAAACTACATTCCCCATTATTGATATGTAGTCAACTACAACGTAATCACAAATATTTAAGAAATTCAAATATATAAAAAACTTTAATCTCTCGTGATAAAATTCCATACAAAATCCGTGTGGATTTTTCCAAATCAAGAAACCTGAAATACACAACATCAAGGTCCCTTCTTTTACACTACTTTGAAGGTTCCCACAAACCTAGGAGAGAGTTTAGTGCCTTTTCCAAACTTGATCGAACTCTTATGCGGTTTTACCTACAATAAGACTCTATCTCCAACTTCATAACTGTGGTCAATGCAATGTGCATTGACATAACACTTTTGTTGATCTTGTGCTTCTTTAATTCTTTGTCTGATCGATTTCATCTGTTCTTCCATTTCTTGAATCACGTCTTCTCCTACCAGTACTGTAACACCCTGTTTCCCCCAGTCTGTAAAAATAACTATACTGGCCAAGAACTATGGCAAACTCAAAGATGTGAATGTGTGATTTGAATGGACCTTAGTATAAAGGGTCGACAAATGTAAATAATGTTATGAATATATGTTGTAGGACTACTGGGAGGGGGATGTGCTGAAAAAGAGACCACGATGGCTAAAGAAAGGTGGTGGAAGGCACCTGGAATGGTAGCGTTAACTTCCACTGAACCAAACCATATTTGGTCTTCACTGGCCCGGAGAACCAAGAGCGGATCGCTGGCCCTGAAATGAATTACTCGCCAGGATGGTAGGTGAAGAGGCTCATCATGAGTTAATAAGGGATGGGGGTGAACCGCCCATCCATGGAGGCCTCAAACCTGACCATCGCAGGCAAATTTGTGCCAGACACAACCTCACCGAAAAAGAAAAGGCAGGTAAAAGGTGTGGGAGGGGACAGACGCAAGGGGGAGATCGTAGGAAAGAGATGAGAAGAACTCTAAAACAAAATACAGAGTGAGTGATAGCAGAGAAGAAGGAGAGTAACCTTCGTTCTCTATCGCTGAAGAACCGAGACAAAGAGTCTCAAGCATCATGGTCTAGCTCGGGGGGTGGCTAGTGGTAAATCAATTTAGAGTCGATGAGCCTACGGTTGGGTGGAAATGAGCACCCCTCTCAATAGTTGCATCACCTGGTGTTTTCTGATAAGTGTTTATATCGTGTGTCTTGCATTGAATATCTTGGAATGTATGCTCATGGTTTGAACACTTATAAATGGTTTATGTGTAAGAAATGTCTGCATGGTGTTTTGATCGGAAATGGTGGTTGCATGCTTATGTTGGAATGACCACATTCGGTTTATATATATATATATATGAATAAGTGCAGTTTTTCAGGTCTGCTTTCGGGAAAGTTCCCTCACTCTATAAAGCTGGGGTAAGTGCCTAGAAAGGACTGCCTTCGTAGTAAAAACCTTGAGCTTGCTCACTACCAGTCACAGAAGCTAATAGTTCAGAGATTTTAAGAGGACCTTCCAGTCGGGTCTTCAAATCTGGTGAAATTTACCCAAGGGTCTGAAGAAGGAATTAATGGCGTAGTTTTTAAAATCCTGCACGGGAGAGAATGGTATTCTTAGACTTCGATATTTCAGAGTTTCGGCACCTGGGGTAACTAGGTGCGAGTCCTTTTGTACTCGCGAGTCCCGAAACCCCGACCCGCAAAATCCTGAAATGATAGCGTGTGGATGAATCAAGGACCTTTCGGTGGTTCGGTACCCAGGATACCCTTCCTCTTGCTAAATGCACGAATGAGATCCTTTCGGAGGATCTAAGGTATGTTACGACTGTTAAATTGGATGAAGGAACGCAAGCGTTAATGCCTCGGCCCCTTTTTAACCTTCGTAAGTAGCGAAGAAATTGGGACCGTCGATTCCAAGACCCATGGGAGTACCTGGACCGTCCAGTTGTAGAGTACACATGGCGGTCGGTAAGCGTTTCGGCTTTTCGGCACCCAGGGTACCTAAGTGCGAGTTCTCTTGTACTCGCAAGACCCGAAACCCCGATTCACGAAAACCCGAAATGACGGCGTATGGATGAGTTAGGACTTTTTGGTGTTTCAAAACCCGAAACACTGAAGGAAGTATTTCCTTGTACTCGCAAGCCCCAAAACCCCGACTTGCGAAACCCCGAAATTGGTCAAGTGTATGATGAGCGGGTGTATCGGCTTTTCAGCATTCAAGTAGTCGAGGAGTATGAATCTTCGACCTCTTGTATCCCGAAATTCCGATATACGAAACCCCGACTCTCGGAATCCCAAATTGGCATAGCGTGACTTGGTTCGGCATTTCGGTGTTTCGGTACCCAGAAAACCCAAGGGTAAGTTTCACTTGTACTCGCAAGTCCCGAAATCCTGACTTGCAAAACCCTGAAAGAATAGAGTGTGGAGAAGTGGTTATACTTCGGTATTTCGGCACCCAGGGTACCTAAGTGCGGGCCCCATGAATTCACCAGTCTCGAAACTTCGATTAGCGAAATTCCGATGGAGGAAACCTTGAAATAGAGGAGCATGTTTAAAGTTTTGATGACTTAGAGTTTTTCGGCTTCCGAGAAACGTTGGGGCGAGACCCCTTGTTTTCACATAACGCGAAATCCAAAAAGGAGGAATGCCGAAATGGCTTAGCACGGATAATATTGGGTATTTCGGTATTTCGGTACCCGAGATACCTATTAGCAAGTTCTCTTGTACTCGCCAGTCTCAAAAACCCGGTTTGCGAATTTCTGAAATAGACGGAGCAATGTATCTGTGTGTGTGTGTGTGTGTGTGTGTATGCAGGTTTCGGAGTTTCGGCTCCCGGGAAACCTAAGCACGAAACCTCATGTCGTCGCATATCCCGAATTTTCGGTATACGAAATCTCGAAGGGTAGAGTACCAGGGCTTAATCTGAGTTGTTGTGAATCTCGATAGGCGGTTAAAACCATTTCGAGTTTCGGCCCTTCGAAAGACAAGAGAGAAAAGGAAATACATGTATCGCGATTTCCCGAATCGCGAAAGCCGACGAGCACCTTTCCGATAAGGCCTGTGGTCCTAGCCGTCGATCATATGAGTACAGATAAGGGATGGCAGGGTCTGTATCAGGCCCCGTAGGGATTCAGAGAATTTTGTTCCTCGGAGAAAAGAAGAAAAAGGCCGAAAAATTCAAAATTCTGAAGTGGGTATGTTACAAATTGGTATCAGAGCATGGTTACAACAGTTGGCCTGCTTGGGCTCATGAACGAGTTGCGCAAAAGATGCGTTTGAAACACTCCTAAAAGGAGTAACCCCCTGTCTTAACCTTCCTAATCAAAAGACGAAGTTAAGAATGAAAACTCCTATTGTGTGAGTGTACATGTGAAAAATGTGAATTATGTACTGGTTATAAATAAATATAAATATTGACTAATAACCAGTGTTTTTCTTTTGCACCCAAGCAGACGATCAACTGTGGGAAATTACAGACACATAGAATGGAAACTCACCAAGAGGTGGGGGAAGGCTCCCACAATAGATACGAAGAGTCTGACGAAAGGAGGGAAGTAGGGACCCCTCTAGATCTAGCCAAGACTGTGAGGAGTCTCATGGTCGAATTACAAAGCTACAAAGCTGACAATGAGAGGATGATGAAAGAACAAGATAAGCAAACAGAAATGAATGCAATTTTACTACAGAGCTTATCCGACCTACAAAGACAAATGCAACATGAACATGAGGTACATAAACATGGTCATATCAGTGGCCACACTGAGAGGATCACCTTGAAAAAGGTCCATCCCAGAGGTAAAGGACCGGCGGCGGATGATTCCTCTGGGAAGGAAGCTGGCGGTTCGGAGGGCTTTTCTAGCAGCAGAACTAGTTCTTATTCCCGAAGAAAATAGAAGAAGTGAAAGCTTTCCAAGGGTCATAAATTCGAAGAATTCAGGAAGGAAAAACCACCCTCCTTCGATGGTGAAATAAAGAAAGGAGAGGAAGCAGAGGCCTGGCTACTTGGACTAAAGAAGTATTTCAGAGCCCATGACTTCTCAGAAAATTTGAAGGCCCGAGTGGCCACCTTCAACTTGAACAGAAAGGCTTCTATTTGGTGGGAAGACCTTAAGAATGTAAAAGGGATTCATGAAGAAGACCTGTCTTGGGAACGGTTTGAGAAATACTTTAGGAAGAAGTATCTGTCGGAAAAATATTTCGACAAAAAAACTAAAGAATTCTATGAACTTAAGTTGGGGCAACTCACCATAGAGGAATATGTCAGCAGATTCCTCGAGTTGATGAGGTATGTACCCTACATAAAAGTAGAAAAGTCAAAGGTGCAACGATTCATCAGTGGACTACCTAAGGACTATCAGAACAGGATAGAATTTGATGAATCAAAGACCCTAGAAGATATTATCCGAAAGGCAAGATATTGTTATGAATAGCTTGGACATCAAATAGAACCTCGTGAAGGCTGGAAGCAGAAGAATAGTTCGGGATTCCAAAAAAAGGGGTTTAAATCCCCAAGATTTAAGGACTATAAAAAGAACTCAAGGATGAGCTTCCCAGCTCTAAGTGTACACCAGCAGAACTTTCCTTCCTTGAGCGGAAATAAACTTTCTGGATCTGCCCCAGTAAAGACTGATAACCCAAAGAGAGAACCTTTGAAATGTTAGGGTTGCGGAGAAGAACATCTACTGAGAGACTGTCCACACCAACAACGGAATAGTTGGAGAATTTACAACATCCAGGAAGCTACCACCATCAATGATGTGGCCAAGAGTGTTCCACAAATTTATGCAGCCTTGGATAATAACCAAGCTGACCACCAAGCTTCAGTGGTGGAAATAGAAGGTATGATTTCCAACCATCTAATGTCTATTTTGATTGACCCTGGTTCAAATTTGAGTTATATAGCCCCTAAGGCTGTTGATAAGTGTAAACTACAACCACAAAAACCTACCAAGCCATGGTTGGTACAGTTAGCCACTGGCACCAAAAGAAGGGTAGTAGAGGTTATACCAGCCTGAAAATTAATGTTGGGTGAATTCCCCACCCAAGCAACCCTTAACATATTACCCCTAGGATCGTATGATCTATTGATTGGTATGGAATAGCTAGCCGCCCATAAAGACAGATTGGACTGTTACCATAAAACCTTAGAATGTGTAAGTAAAGAAGGTAAAAGGATAACCCTTCAAGGGATCTGAAAACCTGTCTTTGTGAGACAAATATCAGCTCTGCAAATGAGAAAGTATTGTCGAAAAGGGTGTCCCCTATATGTAATACAGGTGTTGAAAACTATTGAAGATGTCAAACCAAGCCTCGAAGACCACCCTACCCTGAGAAAATACAGAGATGTGTTTCCGGAAGAGGTGTTGGGTCTACCTCCGAGAAGAGACATAGACTTCTCGATAGAACTTGCACCGGGAGTGGTGTCGGTGTCTAAGACACCCTACCGGATGAGCACACCCGAGTTAGTTGAACTCAAATTGCAATTAAGAGAAATGATGGATAAGGGCTATATCCGGCCCAGTGTGTCTCCATGGGGAGCACCAGTCCTATTTGTGAAAAAGAAGGACGGTACCCTTAGACTGTGTATAGATTATAGACAACTCAATAAGGTAACCATAAAGAACAAGTACCCCTTGCCCAGGATCGATGACCTGATCGACCAATTAGGGGGTGCGTCTATTTTCTCAAAGATTGACTTGAGGTTGGGATACCATCAAGTCCGAATAAAGGGTGAAGACATCCATAAAACTGCCTTCCGGACGAGGTATGGTCACTATGAGTTTGTGGTAGTACCATTTGGGTTAACCAATGCCCCTGCCACTTTCATGTGCTTGATGAACAATGTACTCAACAAATTCCTAGACAAATTCGTGCTGGTTTTTATTGACGATATATTAATTTACTCCAAGAATGAAGAAGAGCATGAAGAGCATCTTAGGCTTGTGCTACAAGTGCTAAGAGAACATTAGCTCTATGCCAAATTCAACAAATGTGAATTCTTCCAGAAGCAAATACACTACTTAGGCCATGTTCTATCCGAAGGAGTAGCAGTAGACCCTGACAAAATCAGGTCTATCATGGAATGGCCTACCCCAAAGGATGTTTCGGATATCAGATTCTTTATGGGATTAGCAGGATACTATAGGAGATTTATAAAAGGATTCTCCAAGATTGGTTGTCCAATCATTGCCCTCCAGAAGAAGGGGACAAAATTCATGTGGACACAGAAATGTGAAGAAATATTTCAAACCCTGAAACATCTACTGACCCATGCACCTGTGTTGAAGATCGTCGATCCCGAAGCTGACTTCCTTGTGTGCACAGATGCCTATAAGGAAGGGCTCGGAGGAGGCCTTATGCAAGGAGGAAGTGTGGTCTACTATGAATCCTGAAAATTGAATGAGCACGTAGTCAACTATGTAACCCATGATCTAGAGCTGGCTGCCATAGTGCACGCCTTGAAAATGTGGAGGCTTTACCTCCTGGGAAGAAAATTTGAACTTATGATAGACCACTGTGGATTGCGATATCTGTTTGACCAACCAAAGCTCAATGCTAGACAAGCTAGGTGGATGGCCCTCCTCAGCGAGTTTGATTTTGAAATCAAACATATTAAGGGAAAGGAAAATAGGGTGGTTGATGCCCTTAGCAGAAGAATGAAAACAATTCACCTGGCCGCGGTGAGCTCCTGCAAGACAGATGTCAAGGAAAGAGTCAGAAATGCACAAGAAACAGATCCCTTCGTCCAGACTGTGACCTTGTACCTACAGCAAGAACCCACAGGGGTAAAGTACGAAGACTACCAGATGATGGAAGGAGGCCTCCTCACTTACCGAAGCAGATTGTACATCCTAGATTGTGACGACCTGAAGAGGTTCATACTAGATGAACTACATAAAAGACCCTATACTGGTCATCCAGGATACCAGAAGATGATTACGGCCACCAGGAAACAATTCTATTGGCCTGGATTGAAGAAAGACATAGCTGAGTACCTAGCCAAATGCATAGAATGCCAACGGGTAAAAGAAGAACACCTACACCCAGCAGGATTATTACAACCTCTACCAATCCCGAAATGGAAATGTGAAACCATCTCCATGGATTTCATCACCGGATTACCAACCTTGGCCAAACAGAATGACGTCATCATGGTAGTGGTGGATAAATTGAGCAAGTCTTCCCATTTCATCCCCGTCAAGTCGACTTGCAAGGCAATAGACATTACTCGGGTATTCGTGAAGGAGATATTTAAACTGCATGGTATGTCGAAAGAGATCATGTCTGACAGAGACACGGAATTCACTTCCAACTTTTGGAAATCACTGATGGCGGGTTTAGAGACCAAGTAGTTGTTTAGCACCGCCTATCACCCTCAAACTGATGGACAGACGGAAAGAGTGAACCAAATACTAGAAGACATGCTAAGAATGCATGTAATGCATCAACCCAAGAAGTGGGAAGATTACCTGCCACTGGTGGAATTCGCCTACAACAACAGCTACCAAGAATCCTTAAAGATGAGCCCCTTCGAAGTCCTATATGGTAGGTCATGCAACACTCCTGTCAGTTGGAGTAATCTCGTAAACATAATTTCTTTTGGACCCGACATGTTGAAAGAAATGGAACAACAAGTGACTCAGATAAAACAAAACCTGAAGGTCGCTCAGAATCAACAGAAAAGTTAGGCCCAGGAAGAGTTCTCTGAAAATGGGAGCTTGTGCCAAGTTGGCACCTCGGTATTGTGGACCCTTTGAGGTTCTAGATAGAGTGGGACCTGTAGCCTATAGGCTAGCACTTCCTCCCACAGTAAAAGCACATAATGTTTTCCATGTTTCATTATTGAAGAAATATGTACATGATTCTAATCATATAATTGATTGGTCTGTGATCCAGGTGGAACCGAAGGGAGAATTCCTACCAGAACCTCAATGCATACTGGACAGAAAGGAAACCCCGCTCTGGAACCGAACCATTGCACAGGTCAAGGTGCAGTGGAGACATTTTGGCCCAGATGAGGCTACATGGGAAATGGAGGATGCCATGAAACAGGCATATCCGATTTTGTTTACCTCGATACATACATGTCATTTTGATAGATAGAACATCGAGGATGATGTTCCTTTAAGGGGGAGGGAATTGTAACACCATGTTTCCCTCAATCTGTAAAAATAACTATACTGGCCAAGAACTATGGAAAACTCAAAGATGTGAATGTGTGATTTGAATGGACCTTCGTATAAAGAGTCGACGAATGTAAATAATGTTATGAATATATGTTGTAGGACTGTTGGGAGGGGGATGTACTGAAAAAGAGACCACAATGGCTGAAGAAAGGTGGTGGAAGGCACCTGGAATGGTGGCGTTAACTTCCACCGAACCAAACCATATTTGGTCTTCACTGGTCCGGAGAACCAAGAGCGACTCGCTGGCCCCAAAATGAATTACTTGCGAGGATGGTAGGTGAAGAGGATCCTCATGAGTTAATGAGGGATGGGGGTGAACCGCCCATCCATGGAGGCCTCAGACCTAACCACCATGGAGAAATTCATGCCACATGCAACCTCACTGGAAAAGAAAAGGCAGGTAAAAGGTGTGGGAGGGGACGAAAGCGAGGGGGAGATCGTAGGAAAGAGGTCGGAAGAACTCTGGAACAAAATACAGAGTGAGCGATAGCAGAGAAGAAGGAGAGTAACCTTTGTTCTCGATCGCTGAAGAACTGAGACAGAGAGTCTCAAGCATCGTGGTCTAGCTCGGAGGGTGGCTAGTGGTAAATCCATTCGGAGTCGTTGAGCCTACGGTTGGGTGGAAACGAGCACCCCTCTCAGCAGTTGCATCACCTGGTGTTTTCTGATAAGTGTTTATATCTTGTGTCTTGCATTGAATATCTTGGAATGTATGCTCATGGTTTGAACACTTATAAATGGTTTTTGTGTAAGAAATGTCTGCATGGTGTTTTGATCGGAAATGGTGGTTGCATGCTTATGTTGGATTGACCACATTCGTTTTATATATATATGAATAAGTGCAATTTTTCAGGTCTTCCTTCGGGAAAGTTCCCTCACTCTATAAAGCCAAGGTAAGTGCCTAGAAAGGACTACCTTCACAGTAAAAACCTTGAGCTTGATCACTACTAGTCACATAAGCTAATAGCTCAGAGATTTTAAGAGGACCTTCCAGTCGGGTGTTCAAACCTGGTGAAATTTACCCAAGGGCCTAAAGAAGGAATTAATGGCGTAGTTTTTAAAATCCTGCACGGGAGAGAATGGTATTCTTAGACTTCGATATTTCGTAGTTTCGGCACCCGGGGGGCACCCGGGGTATCTAGGTGCGAGTCCTTTTGTACTCGTGAGTCCCGAAGCCCTGACTCGCGAAATCCTGAAATGACAGCGTGTGGATGAATTAAGGACCTTTCGGTGGTTCGGTACCTAGGATACCCTTCCTCTTGCTAAATGCACAAATGAGATCCTTTCGGAGGATCTAAGGTCTATTACGACCGTTAAATTGGATGAAGGAACGCAGGCGTTAATGCCTCGACCCCTTTTTAACCTTCGTAAGTAGCGAAGAAATTGGGACCGTCAATTCCAAGACCCATGGGAGTACCTGGACCGTCCAGCTGTAGAGTACACGTGGCGGCTGGTAAGCATTTCGGCTTTTCGGCACCCGGAGTACCTAAGTGCGAGTTCTCTTGTACTCGCAAGACCCGAAACCCCGATTCATGAAAACCTGAAATGACGACGTATGGATGAGTTAGGACTTTTCGGTGTTTGGGAACCCGAAACACCCAAGGAAGTATTTCCTTGTACTCGCAAGTCCCGAAACCCCGACTTGCGAAACCCCGAAATTGGTCAAGCGTATGATGAGCGGGTGTATCGGCTTTTCGGCATTCGCGTAGTCGAGGTGTGTGAATCTTCGACCTCTTGTATCCCGAAATTCCGATATACGAAACCCCGACTCGCGGAATCCCGAATTGGCATAGCATGACTTGGTTCGACATTTTGGGGTTTCGATACACGAAAAACCCAAGGGTAAGTTTCTCTTGTACTCGCAAGTCCCGAAATCCTGACTTGCGAAACCCCGAAAGAATAGAGTGTGGAGAAGTGGTTATACTTCGGTATTTCGGCACCCGAGGTACCTAAGTGTGGGCCCCATGAATTCGCCAGTCTCGAAACCCTGATTAGCGAAATCCCGATGGAGGAAACCCCGAAATAGAGGAGCATGTTTAAAGTTTTGATGACTCGGATTTTTTGGCTTCCGAGAAACCTAGGGGCGAGACCTCTTGTTTTCACATAACGCGAAATCCCAAAAGGAGGAATGCCTAAATGGCTTAGCATGGATAATATTGGGTATTTCGGTATTTTGGTACCCGAGATACCTATTGACAAGTTCTCTTGTACTCGCTAGTCCCAAAAACCCGGTTTGCGAATTCCCGAAATAGACAGAGCGATATATATATATATATATATATATGCAGGTTTTAGAGTTTCATCTCCCGGGAGTCACCTCAATGAGAAATCCCCACTTTTAGGGATGGAAAAATGCCCAACCCAAGGGAGGCATCCCTGATGACCTAAAGTGTTGGGTAAGTTAAGGATATGTTTAAGATATACCCCCCTCTTAGTGGTCACCTAAGTCAAGAATGTCTATGTCCGAGAAATCGAGGCAAAGAAGAGCAATTGGTGTACCTGCCTAGAACAAGAAAAATATAGCATACATATACCAATTTTCAAGTACAAGAATGATAATAAGACCTCAATAGACAATATATAATCAAAAAAATATGTTGGCTGAAGTAAAACTGCAGTGAATTGTCATTTTATAACAACAATTGATCTTTTGTAGCAACCACAAAAAACACTACTTAGAATAACATGAAAGTACAGTGAAAACTTAGCATTTATTCCATAATCAATTAACACTTTCCTAGAGAAATTTATGAGTGTGTTAAGTCATTGTTAGTTGGGTGTATGCAACAAACTACAGGGTTTAAGATGGTTGTAGCAATATATTTGTAACAACAACAACAAAATTAGTCAATTTAGCTAAGTGAGGGTTAGAACTAGTTAATGAAAGCGTTGAAGAAAAGAGTGTAAGAGTTGTTTAGATCAATTCCTTTAACAAGAGAAAGTAGAAATCAATGCCTTTTGGGATTATGGTGTCAATTATAGCAGAAAATTAACTTGGAGAAACAAATGATTATAGTTGTCAAAGGATAAAGAGATAAATGTTAGAGTTGTTGGCACTTCAAGGCCTCAAGCATTCAAGTCTCAAAAATGAATTCCAGTAGAGAATAAGCACTTTTAGGCCCTAGTGAATCCTTCTCTCCTTGGACTATTGAAATGTATTATTGCAACTAAAAACTAGAATAAGGCTACTAAAGTGCTAGGGCTTTAGAAGCCTATCCTAGATAAGATATCCTTGACAATTTAACAAGCAGAAAGACCAAAGAAAGAAATAAACACTTTATGTTTCTCTCCTAGGGTTTTAAGCAAGTAATTTCATAATCTTCAATATGAAACATGTAAAAGCACCACAAGCATTTATTACATAAACAAAATTGCAGATTTTTTACTTACTTAACCAAGAGTAACCAAGGAAAACCCACATTTATTACATAAACAAAATTGCAGATTTTTTACTTATTTAACCAAGAATAACCAAGGAAAACCCTAGTTGAAGA
>JASDQU010243644.1:54668-73146 GCA_032191745.1 Picea mariana
AGTTTTACTGTAACAATCCAACTTTGTTTTGTGGGCATCCAACCAGTCCATTCCAATCAATAGTTCATAAGATCCTAAAGGAAGTATGTTTAGGTTTTCTTGGGTGGGAAATCTACTTATAATGAATTGGCATGCTGGTATGACCTCTATTACTTTTATTTTGGTTCCAGTGGATAGTTGTACCAACCATTATTTAACATGTTTAAGTTGTTGCAATTTACATTTCTCAACAGTTTGAGGGGAAACATAACTCAAATTAGAACGAGGGTCAATTAAAATGGAAACAAGATGGTTGGAAATCATACCTTCCATCTCCACCACTGAATCTTCGTGGTCATATTTTCTATTATCCAAGGCTGCATAAATTTGTGGCATACTCCTAGCCACATCATTCATTGTGGTAGCCTCTTGGATGTTTTAAACCCTCTTATTGCTCTGTTTCCTATGCAGACAGTCCCTTAACCTATGTTCCTCTCCACAACCCCAACATTTCAAAGGTTCTCTCTTCGTGCTATCAATCTTACTTGGAACTGCTATTAATGGTTTATTTCCACTATGGGATGGAAAATTTTGCTGATAAAAACTTCTAGTTGGAAGGATCATCCTACATCTGTTCCCATGGTTCTTAAATATAGAGGATTTAAAAACCTTCTTCTTGAATCATGAATTGTTTTTATTCTTCCGGTATTCATGGGGTTTTGTCTTATTCTTGAATTGCTCATAGTAATAACTTGATTTTTGAAAAGTACCTTCTAAAGTCTTTGGATCATCAAATTCAATTCTATCCTGATAGGACTGAGGTAATCCACTAATAAACCATTACATCTTTACTTTTTCATCCTTTATGTAGGGCACATACCTCATCATCTCAATAAATTTGTTGATATATTCATCTATGGTGAGTTGCCTCAGCTTGAGTTCATAGAACTCCTTGGTCTTCCCATCAAAGTACTTTTTTGACAAATACTCTTTCTTGAAGTATTTGTCAGATTGTTTCAATGAAAAGTAATTATCATGGATTCCTTTCAAATTCCTAAGGACCTCCCACCAAATGGAATCTTTCCCATTTAGGTTGAAACTAGATATCTGAGCCTTTAAGTTTTCAGACTAGTCATGGACTCTGATGTACTTCTTCAAGCCGAATATCCAAAATTCTTCTTCTTCCCCCTTTTTAATATCTCCATAGAAGGTGGGTGGTTTTAATTTCTTGAATTCCTAAGGGTCACGAATCTTGGAATGTTTCCTCTTCTTTGCTTTTTTCTAAGATTGGGAACTAGTTTTTCCACTAGAAGATTCCTTGGAGTTGTAAGTGTCTCGAGAGGAATATTCCAGTGACTTTCTCTTGGATCCATGTTGGGACTTCGTTGAGGTGATCCTTATGGTAAGGCCACTTTCCAGACCATTCTTTTGTATCTCAGGTGGACTTGGACTTTTCTTAGTATGATATTTGTCCACATGACTGGTAGTTGGACCATGCTGCAGTTTCCTTTGTATATCTGATAGAATTTGCAATAGGAATGCATTAATTTTAGTCTTCTTTTGCTGATACTTTATCAACCTTTCATTGTCATCCTTAAAACTCTGTAATTATTCCATGAGGTTTCTTACAGTTTTGGCCAAATCTAGAGGGGTTTCCACTTCCCTCCTTTCATTAGATTCTTCCTTCGTATTATGGGAAATATCCCCCAACTGATGGTCTGTCAGCATCTCTTACGTTGTAGTTTTCTTGTTGTTCACTGACTGCTTGAGTGCTGATAATTTTTTTTTTGTTACTTACTAATCTACCAATTCATGAAAAACACATATCATTGTAAAGTGATTTCAGTTTCTTTATTTGGAAACATTAGCAACCTACAATGCAGACTTCCAAGACATCTACAACAATAGAAGGTTTCATTCCTCTCTTTAGTAGAGGTTTATAAAAGTTTCTTATAAATGGGAGATAAGTTAGGATGTTACCCCATAAAGTTATCTAATAATATTTTTATGTGACTCGTGCATGAGCCCAAACAGGCCAACTACCTTTTCCATGCTTTGATACCAATTTGTAATGCACCCGATCCCTATATATTATTTTAAGCGGTGGGACATCAAAATTTTGTCTTTCTTAACTATCTCAAATCCTAATTTTGGGATCTCCATTGGCTACTGCTCGCCATGAGATTTCTAACAGGTTCCACCACACTAAAATCTAAGCTCTAGTCTGCAAGTTATTTCCTCCCGAAGTTACCCGAGCGTTATTAGTTAGGGTCTTCGACGTTCGACATTGAACGACCCTTTTTCTTATTCCCCAAAGTCCAAAAATATTTCCACGTGGAATTATCCATTCATAGATCGGCGTTCAACACTTTACGTTGAACATCCCTTTTTTGGTGTTTGACACTCGACGATCGACGTTAAAATTTACGATCGTTCGACAATTGATGATTTTCATTGAACGTTGGGCGTTCAAAGATCAGAATTGAACGTCCCTTTACTATACTGCACCCCAATCTTCTGAACTCTCGAAGTCACAGAGTCATGTAGTTTTGGTTGCATCACCAACCACGTTGGCGAGGAGAGCACGAACCAGAAACTGACACGTGGGGAGATCCAACGGTGACACATATCCTCATTATGGGGTAACACATGTCATGCTCTAATAGGCATAAGGGGTCTCTGAATAAACCATATATGGGTGACCCGTGGCACCTTAGTTGTGGGTCCACATCACCCTAGAGAATGTTAGTGAGCCATGTCAGACCCAGACACATAGTCTTCTCACTTCTTTCAAATCTCATGGTTGAGATCTTTCCATGTAGATCCATAGATCCAAGACTCCCGTTACTTCACGACTCTGCGCTTCAGATATTACCTAAAATACTTCCATTGTAAATTCCCCAAAGATCCAAGTATCCGGAATCTCTAATATGGCGCCACATTTCCTCATCCTATCAATAGTTGAGATTCACTTCGTTATTCGCGACTTCAGAGGTTTTTTCACTCTGAAGATTCTTGGCCAAATTCCTCTAGAGTACCAAGTATCCAAACTATAGGATCTCCTTCTGCATGGATTCTCATCCAACAAATTTAGTCCAACGGGGGAATTTTGACAAGGGAAAAGTAGTGGCCATGTTTCACTCCACGATGTGTTCCCAGTTGATTGGGTAGTCTAGAGGGTTCTCAACAGAGTCCTTAGATCTACGACTGAGAGGGACACCGAAGGATATGACAATCGACAGTCTACGTAACTTCGGAAGTCTAGTGTTCGGGATTTCGACGTGTGTCTTCCATATTCCTCTCCAAAGCGTTGAATACCCAAACTTTCAAATAGTCGTTGATCTTTGGACATGCGTCCCTCTAATATCAACGGTCCATATTAAATTCACAACTCCGAGATTCGGGTGTTTCGGTGCTAGACCACCCCTATTCTCCTGAAGTGGAACTTCGTCAAAGTACTTAACGCTACCCTTACTAAGTATAATCTAATGACTGAGAGAGGTATCAGATCCATAGATTCACAACCCTCATCTATTTGTGACTTTGGTCTTCAACTATTTTCAAGGGTTGTGGTTTCATAAGTTCCGAAGTCCCGAAGCCAAAAGGGATATCTCCTTTTGGATTAGCGCAGGGTTCCCAGACCCTGGTCATATGGATCCCCTAATGAACCTCGGGTTGTAAGCTCTACTCTTAGATGATATTTGTTTAAGGTCACAACACCCCTGAAACTACAAACTTCCAGAGTTCTGAAGTCAGAGAGAATTAGCTCCTTTCGTTTAGCACATGGTTCCCATACCTTGGTCATATGGGTCCTTCGTAAATTCTTGTGGGCTAAGCGCTAATCCTTTTTGTAGCATATGGGTTAAGGACATGGGCATTATCCCTTAGTTATATGGGTTTCTAGCAGGAAATAACCCCCCTTTAACTACACAAGGGTTCAGAATGTAGGCATAGAAAATAACCGTCTAAAAGATAATTAATTCTCTATACTACCCCAAACATACCAAAAATAATATAAAGAAATAAAAGAGAAGAGATCGGGTAACTATACCTTTAATCCCACATCTGGTGATGATCTCCTCGCGCTTGGAAGTTCCAATGATTGTGCACCTCCTCCCAGGGTTGGCCTGCATCCAAAGATTGACAAACAAAGAACGAAAAGCATTCTATTCCATATATAAGTTAGGGTTAGATGTTAGAATGTCAAGAATAAACAAATAAAAGTATTCAAGACACCATCATTTGGGATAGGAAAATATAATTCTTTTATTAATAACACAAATATTATACCTTTACAATATAAGTCGGATACTGTTCTACAAACCTGGTCCAGGCTCCTATTCACCATGATCCAAGTGCTCCTGCTATAAACTTCTCTTCTCAACCTTATCATTTCTTCTATGGAAGTGAATTGGTTAAATGGAGGAAGAATGGGATAATGAGGGAATGTTAAGGCAATTTCTCACAAAATGAAGCAATATCTTGCACAAGAAGGGGAAGTGAAATAGGGCATATTTTCATTGTTCTTATGCTTAGGTGTGAATGAGACCACAACACCTCCTTTAATATTCCAAAAGGATGGTTATTCGGCTGGGTGACAAGAAATAGTAGGTGGATTAGTTGGGAAACCTCCAATAGCCCATCAATTTCAACGAATTCCTTGCGACTTTTTATTTTTTGCAATTGTTGCAAGTATACGCATGCTATAATGGTGCAACATGTATATGTACGTGAGATGTAGTGGTGCAACAAGCGTACGTACGTGGGTAGTAATGGTGTAGGGCGTGTACATCTTCTAACTTTTTGTTTTTAAGAAGAGTTTCTCAGCATTGCTTTGGCGAAAAATTCAAGTAAGAGGGCCAAAGTCATGTATGCTTATGTAGAGATATTTAGGGCTATAATATATTCCACCTAATATGTGAGGTCATAAGAGAAACTGATTGCCAAAATAAATTACAATATCTTCACCAATGTATGAGATCTAGTGATCCGGGGACCAGAGTTTGGGAGGTGCCATCTACAAAACAACAATTGTCTCTTTGAGGTAGGCATACCCATGTTAGAGATGAAAAAATCATGGGTGCCAATCAAATACATTGCAGATCCATGTCATATAACTTTATAATGTGTATCCATGAGAAATACACAATGGATATACATCTCAAAATCAGTCGAAGATATACAATTAGAGTATCCATCTTCAAGAAGCTAGTGACGTGCGATGCCAAATATGAGGTGTTTAGATCTTAAGAAACAACTTCAAAATATTGAAAAATTAGGTAGGAGTACAATGGGAATGTATGGCTTCACTACCGTGAGGTATTTGATGGATCATCGAGAAAATACATGAGGATATCGATGATCAGACAGAGAAATTTGTCGATTTTGAGTCAGGACTTGATTGGACTCTCGAGATGGCTGATTCATGAAGTCAAGAGACAAATTGCATAAAGTCCAACTCAGGATGGGTGAAAATTCCCTTCGACAAAAGAATGAAATATGATCAAACTCAGGCAGCATGACATTGACATAAGTTTATGATGCAGGACGCAATGCGAACTCTCCATGTGTTTGGAAGAGTAACCAAACGGAGGAGGACACAACTCTATGTAGCGAGAACAAATTCCTAAGGTCATAATAGATCCCAAAGATTGACGAAAAAACATAAGGATGTGCTTTTTCCAAGAGAGACTCTTTGTGTTGCTGAAAAAGAATACATATTTCGCGTCCCCTCTTTTTGGGATATTTGATTTTTTTTTGTCTTTTTCAATTTTTTAAGAGCTTGAAAAAGAATAAAAGAATGCTACATTACAAAGGAGGAATGAGTGTTGCAAGAAAGCATACTAGTTCCAATCACAAGAAACGTACTAATGCTCAGAGCAAGGAGACATCTATAGGAAAAGGACACTCGGGGAAAATTCCTCCATGGCACAAGGTGTCAAGTTGCAGAGGCAATAAGTGCTAGAAGGATTGTGTATAAGGCATGCTTCAAATGTTCAATTGAGAGAAACATGGAGCCGACATTAGGCCAAAGACATGGAGATGAAAATGTTAATAGCAAGACACAATGAAACCCCCTTGAATGTAATTTTAATGAGTCCAGAGAAGGTAATCTCGGTAGCTTTTTCACATTTAGAGAGTCTTAAAAAACATAAAAGAAGACTCGAGGGTGTACCTTTTTTGGAGGTAGTCTATTCGGTTCGAAAAATGGTTAAACTTTCACTGAAAATACATCTATTCAAAACCATTTTAACGAGTATGAAAAAGAAAAGATCACTTGGAAATCTTTTCAATTTTAAGGAGTCTGAAAAGATATTAACTATGGACTCACAACCTTTTTCTGAATTTAGTCTTCTTAGCCTGGAAAAGTATAATAGTTACTGAGGAGAACTCTCTTGATGAGACGAATCTCTCGAGGCGTACCTTTTTCCACTATAATCTATAGCCTGGAAAAAGGGTTAAACTCATGCCAATAGATGTTCTTCTGGACCAATTTAACGAGTGTGAAGGAACAAGATCACTCAGTGATATTTTCAATTTTAAGGAGTCTAAAAAGAGCTTAACTATGGACTCTGTGGGGGTTCCTTTTTCATAAGTAATCTTCGAGGCCTAAAAAAGGTGATAAACCAAAACCAGGCAGAATGTTCCTTTTTCGAAAATCTAGTCCCTCAGGCCCGAAAAAGGGTTAATCTTACGCCTGAGAATACTCTTCTAAAGAACCAAATTTCCTAGAGAATACCTTTATTCATTCAATTTACCATACGAACCGAAAAAGGGGTAAACTACCACTGGACAGATGTGCTTTCAAATTTGAGTTTGGTGAGCATGAAGGGAAATAAGATCGCTCGACAGTATTTTCATATTTAGAGAGTCTGAAAAAGTCTTAAAGATGACTCCAAGGGGATAATTTTCTCAGTTAATCCAGACAAGGTCGAAAATAATAAATACAGCCTTGTCAGATGTTGCTTTCAAATTGTAAAGCGAGCTTAAAAGACAACAAAGTGTGATCATTTTGGAATCCTGAGGGTGAGGCTAAGAATGATGGTGCATCAGATGAATGAGGCTCAATATCGTCATCATGATAGGACTAACAAGGAATCTCGAGCCTATAGTCATTATTGACAGCATGGATGCCAAAATGCAACAAGGATCTACCTAGTGAATCTGACGCAAACCCCCAACCCTCAGGTCCGACTTTGTACATGATCTTTCAATTTCAGCCCCATAGAGTCAGAATGGCTCTTCAATTTCCCTTTCGGGAAATTTATTCACACACCCAACTGAGTGTATGTCACATGTCCTTTTGAGTTATGTGCACGTGATCTTTGCACTGGCATGAACTCCACAATCAACACCCAAATGACATTGGGACTTTCCCATTTTCCTTTCGGGATACCGGATTTTGCGAGTTCGTGAATCTTTTTGTCGATCGCCTTACCTCTTCGACCTCCAAAACCCGAAATACCAAACAATAGACCCTTCTCGCCACTAACTTCGGCTTTCCTCTTTTCGCGATTTCAGGAGTTGTGATGATGTGCAACTCTGTCTCTTGACTCCCGGAATCCCGAAATCCGAAGTACCGAAATCCTGAAAGTCCACTCTAAGCCCCGTCGCACTTCACAACTTTAAAATTTTCCCTTTATTGATCCCTGTTCCTTGTCATCAATATTTCCGATATGCCGAACCCCGAAATACCGAAATGCTGAAATGGTTTTCTTCCCCAGGATTTCGCGAACCAGGAGTTCGAAACTCTCAATTCCAAATCAGCATCTCCTCGAGATCTTGGATCTCGAAATGCCAAAATGTCTAAATGCTCATCTAAAGGTATTTTTTGTTTCACGATTTCAGAGCTTCTTATGTGGAGCACTCTACTCCTTGTCAACAGGAATGCCAAAATGTTGATTCCTGAAATTCTTACAAATATCCTGCTGCAACTTGTGATTTCAGGCTTTCCTCCCCCTATGTCCCGATCACTTGTCCTCAGGACCTACGAAACCCCGAATTCCGAAGTTCCAAAATTATGACCTCGTCACTCTTCGCCTTTATACATGAAACTCTTTTCACATTTTGGGGATTTGATCAACCAAAGGTTTCGTCTACACTTCGGACTTATGACCCCCGAAATGATGAAATGATCTCAATGGTCGAATGATCGAAATCAACGGTCCACATTAAATCCTGCCTTTCGAAGGTATATCTGTCCAACACTTAACTTCCCCCGCAATTTTATTGGATCCTACAGTCCTCGCTATTTTGGGAGTTCTCCTCGGATAATTTCGATCGTTCAGTTTCCTCCTCAAGAACCTCTGGCTCAAAATCGACTCTGCAACCCTTCTCTGGGGCGTGGCTTCTGCACAATGACTTGAGCTTCCTGTTTTCTCTTGAATGATTCAAAGTCCCTAATCCTTCTGAGCTTTCTTCGCAAACTCAGGTCTTCAAGGAGACTCTTGCATGCACTCCTTGCAACAATCCTTCAAATACTTAAGCGTTCTTGAACTCATGAATCTGTGCACTTTCTCTGCAACAAAAATCCTTCAATCTCTCAACCTTAGTTGATAAGTTCTAAGGTCTCGACCCGCCTGCACACACCTTGCATGGCTCCTGTGCTTATCTTGCACTTCTACTGAAATGAGAACAATGGTATCCCTCCTGAGCTCCTAGAGATTAATTCTGAACCTTCATCAACGCACTCCTTGCAGACGTTTCACTACACTCCTTGCAGGAACTCTCACTCAGGAAGAGAAACAATTGAAACTCATTCTCTTTCTTCTCTCAGACTTCAAACATTTAATATGAAATCATACATTCAAATCAGTATCAAAGTAAATACATAACAGAGAGAATAAAAACAACTATCAGCATACCATTCGGCATGTATACATAGAAAACATCATAACACCATGAGTCGACTCAAAGTTTCATATATTAATTCAGAACTTTTGTACATGGGTTCTTCTCTACAACTGTCTGCTACAGCTCCCTGCTTCTCTATGTTAATGTGCCCAATTAATCTAATTCTGATTGATACAATGATACAAATATGAGGGTGTCTATAGTCGTTTTCCCTCCTGTTCCTAAAACTGTCTAATCTGGAATTTAAATCTACCTACTTTCATTAACTGGGAATAAATGCCTTTTACATCGATAGATGAGAGCAGATTGCTCAAGATCTGTTTACAATCACTTATTCATAAATGTGCGTATGCCTTCCTTAAGTATTTCATTAATATTCCTTCCTTAGTCTTTCAAAATATTTCCAAAACATTTTCAACATGTGCAAAAATGTGTTGCGCTCATCCCAACTGTCTTTCGCCTCTGCGCTTGCTTGTTGTTGGTGATGCTCCTGCATCATACTCCCTCGCTTGAAAATTTTCATGGACTCCTGTTCATGAGTTCTTGCATGGTGTGTCCATGCTTCTGAATTTTTTCTTCATTCACCCAACTGGCATCTTCAACTGGATGTCCCTTGCATTTGACCAAGTATTTAAAATACTCTTTTCTCTTGGTCTTCTTGCTGATTTTCTTGTCAAGTATACTTTCCATCTGTGGCTTTTCAGCTAGAGGCATTTGTTTAGTCCACTAAACCTATGTCTGTTCACTTTCTACTCCTGCTTCTTCAGCTCTGTAAGGGTACAAATCTGAGATGTTGAATATCGGTGAAATTCTGATCCCATCGGGTAATTTGATATCATATGCATTTGCCCTAAATTTCTTTACGATCTTGCATGGTCCAATCTTCTTCATTTTCAGTTTGTTATATGTTCCCTTTGGGAACCTTTCTTTCCTCATATGTGAAAGAATTAGATCACCAACTTCAAATTGAAGTTCTCACCTATGTTGATCTACTCTGTGTTTATACTCTTGACTCGAATTTTGCAAACATTCCCTCACTTGGCTATGAAGTTCCTTCATTGCCTCTGCAAAATCCTATGCACTAGCACTTCTAGTTTCATTTTGTTCTGAATCCTTCAATTCTGAAACTACCCTTGGCTGCATTCCATACACAATTTGGAATGGAATCTGCCCTGTGATTTTGTTGAGTGAATCATTGTAAGAAAATTCTGCCTATGGTAGAATGTGGTCCCACTGAATATGGTGTTCAGTCACTAGGCTCCTCAACAAATCTCCTAAGATCCTTTTCACAACTTCTGTTTTCCCATTCGTCTGAGGATGATAAGTTGAGCTAAATGACAAATTTGTCCCTATATTCTTCCATAAAGTATTCTAGAAATGTCCCACGAACTTGGTGTCTCGATCTGAAACTATACCTCTTGGTAAGCCGTGAAGTCTGACAACTTCCTTGAAAAACAGGTTCGCAATATGAGTTGTGTCGCTGGGTTTCTGACATGGTATAAAATGTGTCATCTTTGAAAATCTGTCTACCACCACAAATATTGAATCAAATCCTCTTTGCGTTCTTGGCAGCCTTAATATAAAATCCATGCTCACTACATCCCACGACCTCTCAGGTATGGGTAATGGTTGGTATAACCCCGTGTTCTGCCTTTTTCCCTTTTTGTGCTGACAAATTCTACATCTGTCTACAAATTTCTTAACATCTGTCCTCATTCCTGGCCAAAAATATGAGCCATTCATTTTTGAGAACTTCTTATCATGACCGAAGTGTCCGACCAATCCTCCACTGCGTTTTTCTTTCAATAGATTCTCCCTCATGGAGCATTTTGGAATACATAATTGATTTCCCCTAAATAATAATCCATCCTAGATCATATATTCGGTCCACTGGCTTCTGTCCCTGAGAATTGGATTCTCAAATGCCTCATAAGCCTCTTTAAAATATGGATCGTCTCTGTACATTTCTTTGAGATTATCAAAACCCAAAGTTTTGACTCTAAATTCCTGCATAAGCAAACATTTCCTGCTCAAAGCATCAACAACTTTGTTAGCAGTTCCAGAAATATGTTTAATTACAAAAGTAAAATTCTGCATGTATTCAACCCATTTAACATGTCTTTGGTTCAACTTCTCCTGTTGAGTCACACATTGCAAAGCGTGATTATCGCTGTACAAAACAAACTCTTTAGGAACCAAATAATGTCTCCATTTCTTCAGTGCTTGTATGACCGCATAAAATTCCTTGTCATATGTAGAGTACTTAACCTTCGCTTCATTCAGTTTCTCACTGAAGTATGCGATTGACCTGTCATCTTGGCTCAAGACCGCTCCAATTGCAAACCCACTTGTGTCACACTTGACCTGAAATGTCTTACTAAAATCTAGCAACACCAGAATTGGCTATTCAATAATCTTTTTCTTCAATAAATTGAAGCTTTTTTCTTCTTTCTCTGTCCAATGAAAAGATTTGTGTCTTTTCTTCATCGTGTCCATCATTGGTGCGCTAATCCCACTAAAATTTCAGATGAATTTCCTGTAGAAACTAGCTAATCCATGGAGGCTTTGAACCTCAAATACACTTTTTGGTGATGGCCAATTCTTAATCGCCTCTACCTTATCTGGATCCATTTTCATCTCATCTGTAGAGATAACAAAACCCAAATAAATGAGTTATGTCCTCATAAATGTTGATTTCTTCATATTTATCAACAACTTCTCTTTCTATAATCTCCTCATCAATGTAGCTAAATGCTTCAAGTGTTTTGTTTCTGTTCTACTGAAAATCAGTATATCATCAAGATATACAATGACAAATTTTCCGATGAACTCCTTCAGGACTTCGTTCATCAACCTCATGAAAGTACTAGGCACATTTGTTAAGCTAAATGACATAACAAGCCATTCATACAGCCCTTCATTTGTCTTGAAGGTTGTCTTCCATTCATCACCTTCTCTCATTCGGATTTGATGATATCTGCTTTTTAAATCAATCTTTGAAAAAACCTTTGCTCCACTCAAGCAATCCATCAAATCATCCATCCTTGGTAATGGAAATCTGTATCTAATGGTAATCTTATTGATTTCCCTCGAGTCTATGCACATCCTCCATCCTCCATCTTTCTTTGGGCTGAGCACTGTTGGAACAATGCATGGACTCAAGCTCTCTCTAATCAATCCTTTGTCCATCAAATCCTAGACCTGTTTCTTGACTTCTTCATTCTCCTGCGGCGTCAACCTGTACGCTAATTTGTTTGGTAAACTAGCTCTAGGTGTAAGATCTACGTGATGACTTATACTTCTGATTGGTGGCAACGAATAAGGTAGTTTGTCCACTACTATATCAAAAAACTCTTCTAGCAACTTCTGGATTTCCTCTGGTAAATCATCCACTCTTGTATTGGTTAAAACAATTCTAGGCTTCCTGACCATAATAAATTGTGTATATTCATTCTTCTTACCCTCCTTAAGAAGTTCCTTCCCACTCATGAGAAGTACAGTGTTGCTCACCTATGGTTTCACTTCTTTATCCTTAATCGACAACAACATGTGAGTTCTCCCATTCTTCTCCAGGTTGTATGTGTTCTTTCTCCCATCATGAATCACATTCCTGTCATATTGCCATGGTCTACCGAGCAATAGATGACAAACATCCATGGAAATGGTATCACATAATATTTCATCCTTATATCCTCCTATTTTAAATTCAACTAAACATTGTTTAGTGACATTTACCTNATGACTCCATAAAATTCCTTGTCATATGTGGAGTACTTAACCTTCGCTTCATTCAGTTTCTCACTGAAGTATGCGATCGGTCTGTCATCTTGGCTTAAGACTGCTCTAATTGCAAATCCACTAACATCACACTTGACCTGAAATGTCTTACTGAAATCTGGCAACACCAGAATTGGCTGTTTAGTAATCTTTTTTTTCAGCAAGTTGAAACTTTTTTCTGCTTCCTCTGTCCAATGAAAAGATTTGTGTCTTTTCTTCACCGTGTCCATCATTAGTGCACTAATCCCACTAAAATTTTGGATGAATTTCCTATAGAAACTAGCTAATCCATGGAAGCTTCGAACCTCAAATACACTTTCTGGCGATGGCCAATTCTTAATCACCTCTACCTTATCCAGATCCATTTTCAGCTCATCTGTAGAGATAAAAAAACCCAAATAAATGAGTTATGTCCTCATAAATTTTGATTTCTTCATATTTATCAACAACTTCTCTTGTCGTAATCTCCTCATCACTGTAGCTAAATTCTTCAAGTGTTCTGTTTCTGACTTGCTGAAAATTAATATATTGTCAAGATATACGATGACAGACTTCCCGATAAAATCTTTTAGGACTTCATTCATCAATCTCATGAAAGTACTGGGCATGTTTATTAAGCCCAATGGAATAACAAGCCATTCATACAGCCCCTCATTTGTCTTGAAGGCTGTCTTCCATTCATCACCTTCTCTCATACGAATTTGATGATATCTACTTTTCAAATCAATCTTTGAAAAAAACTTTGCTCCACTCGAGCAATCCATCAAATCATCCATCCTTGGTAATGGAAATCTGTATCTGATGGTAATATTATTGATTTCCCTCGATTCTGTACACATTCTCCAGCCTCCATATTTCTTTGGGCTGAGCACTGTTGGAACAACGCATGGACTCAATCTCTCTCTAATCAATCCTTTGTCCATTAAATCCCGGACTTGTCTTTTGACTTCTTCAATTTCCTGTGGTGTTAACATGTACGCTACTTTGTTTGGTAAACTGTCTCTAGGTATAAGATTGATGTGATGACTTATACTTTTGATAGGTGGCAATGAACGCGGTAGTTGGTCCACTACTATATCAACAAACCCTTCCAACAACTTTTGGATTTCCTCTGGTAAATTATCCACTCTTGTACTGTTTAAAACAATTCTAGGCTTCCTGACCACAATGAATTGTGTATCTTCCTTCTTCTTAACCTCTTTAAGAAGTTCCTTCCCACTCATGAGAAGTACAGTGTTGCTTACCTCTGGTCTCACTTATTTATCCTTAATCGACAACAACATGTGAGTTCTCCCATTCTTCTCTAGGGTGTATGTGTTTTGTCTCCCATCATGAATCACATTTCTATCATATTGCCATGGTCTACCCAGAAATAGATGACAAACATCCATGGGAATGACATCACATAATATTTCATCCTTATATCCTCCTATTTTAAATTCAACTAAACATTATTTAGTGACATTTACCTGATGTCCTGTTTGTAGCCATGAAACTCTGTATGGGCTTGGATGTTCACTAGTCTCCAGCTCCATCTTTTCTACCATCTCTATAGAAATGAGATTGTCTGTGCTACCACTGTCCATGATGACTTTTCATACCCTGTATTTGGTTTTGCAAGCAGTCCGAAAAAGTATATTCCTTTGGGCTGGGTTCTCTGCCTCCTTCTCTGGCGTTAAGAGAACTTTTCTCATCATCAGTGATCTTCCACCCTTAGCATCTTTTGCCTCAACATTCCATCCTTGTGCTTTAGCAATGTGAGTTTCACCACCCTCTTTCTTTCTATCTGGACATTCATAGGATTTGTGTCCAATTTTTCCATAGGTAAATCATTTTATTTCTCCACCTCTGCCTCTTCCTCTCCCTTTAGTTCGAGGAAAAGTATTTCTATCAGCATATTGTCCTCTCTGTGAGCTTCCACCTCTCTCAGTTTGAGTTTGAGGTTTCTTCCACTCTTCTTTAGGTTTCTGATTTCTGTCTTGGGCAACTTTTTTGCCTCTGGCTTGACTTCTGCCTCGGCCTCTCTGAAATTTCTTCCAGCTCAGCTTTTCTTCAGCTTTCAAAGCCATCTTATAAGAATCCTCCACATTCTGAAGGCTCATCATGCTCATCTCATCCTGAATGTCATATCGCAGACTAGTCATGTACCTGGCAACCTTTTCATCACAACTTTCCCGATGACCTACTCTGATGTTGATCTTGTAGAATTCTTCAGTGTACTCTTTCACTATCATCAAATTCTGTCTCAAGTTTTGCATCCTCCAAAATAGAGTGATTTGATAATCCTTGGGTATGAATTTGGCTTTCATCTTCACAACCATTCTATCCCAACTTTTGATTTTTTTCTTGCCTTTGCAGCATCTGTTAGCCTGCAGTTCATCCCACCATAATGCTGCATGCCCTTTAAGTCTAGTAACAACATGTTTAACCTTTTTGTCTTCCTTGACATCCTCATAGTAAAAATATTTATCCAGAGCTCTAATCCAGTCTAGAATCTCTTCAACGTCTAGGTTCCCCTCATACATGGGAATCTCCATTTTTTCCCTGGCACCTATCCTTGCAACAACCCTGAATAGGCGTTCATCTGCTGCATCTTCGACTGTGACTTCTTCTCCTTTGTTTCCAAATTCATTTTCACTTTTAGCCTCGCTGATATCCCCAACGTTGACTATGTGCCTCTGTTCTGTCTCCATGGCATCAAGCCTAGCATGTAGTTCACGCATTTCCCCTTCCACTACTGGATCAGGCATTGGTCTGTCTCTTCTTCTCGGTGGCATGGATGCAAATATTTTTTCTTTTCTCTGCTACAGAAAGAAAATAACTCTTACTTTCTCTGATACCACAGTGATGCAGACCCCCAACCCTCAGGTCGGAGTCTGCACAAGATCTTTCAATTTCGTCCCCTTAGAGTCTAAATGGCTCTTCAATTTCCCCTTCGGGAAATTTATTCACACACCCAACTAAGTGTATGTCACAAGTACTTCTGAGTTATGCGTACATGATCTTTGCACTGGCATGAAATCCACGATCAACACCCAAATGACACTGGGACTTTCCCCTTTTCCTTTCAGGATACTAGATTTCGCGAATCCTGTTGTCGAGCGCCTTACCTCTTCGACCTTCGAAACCCGAAATACCAAACACTAGACCCTTCTCGCCACTAACTTCATCTTTCTTCTCTTCGTGATTTCGGGAGTTGCGATGATGTGCAACTCTGTCTTTTAACTCCCGTAGTCCCGAAATCTGAAGTATCGAAATCCTGAAAGTCCAGTCTAAGCCTTGTCTCACTTCACGACTTCGAAATTTTTCCTTTACTACTCCCCGTTCCTTGTCATCAGTATTTCTGGTATGCCGAACCCCAAAATACCGAAATGACGAAATGGTTTTCTTCCCCGAGATTTCGCGAACCGGGAGTTTGAAACTCTCGATTCCAAATCACTGTCTCCTTGAGATCCCGGATCTCAAAATGACAAAATGCTAAAACGCTCCTCCAAAGGTATTTTGCGTTTCACGATTTCGGAGCTTCCTATGTGGAGCACTCTACTCCTTGTCAACAGGAATGTCGATTCCTGAAATTCTTACAATTATCCTGCTGCGACTTGTGATTTCGGGCTTTCTTCCCCCCTATGTCCCAATCACTCGTCCTCAGGACCTCCAAAACCTTGAATTCCGATGTTCCAAAATTCCATGCTCATCACTCTTTTCCTTTATACATGAAACTCTTTTCATGTTTCAGGGATTTGATCAACCAAAGGTTTCGTCCACACTTCAGACTTATGACCCCCAAAATGCCGAAATCATCTCGATGGTCCAATGATCGAAATCAACAGTCCACGTTAAATCCTGCATTTCGAAGGTGGGTCTGTCCAACGCTTAACTTCCCCCACAACTTTCGTGGATCCTATGGTCCTCGCTATTTCAGGAGTTCTCCTCGAAGAATTTTGACCGTTCAGTTTCCTCCTCAAGAACCTTTGGCTCAAAATTGAGTCTGCGACCCTTCTCTGGGGCGTGACTTCTACACAACGACTTGAGCTTCCTTTTTTCTCTTGAATGATTCAAAGGCCCTAACCCTTCTAAGATTTCTTTGCAAACTCAGGTCTTCAAGGAGACTCTTGTATGCACTCCTTATGGAAATCCCTCAAATACTTCAACGTTCTTGAACTCACAACTCTGTGCACTTTCTTTGCAACAACAGTCCTTCAATCTCTCAACCTTAGTTGATAAGTTCTAAGGTCTCGACCCACCTGTGCACACCTTGCATGAATCATGTTCTTGTCTTGAACTTATGCTAAAATGAGAACAATAGTATCCCTCCTGAGCTTCTAGAGATGAAATCTGAACCTTCGTCAATGCACTCCTTGCGAACATTTCACTGCACTCCTTGCACGAACTCTCACTTAGGAAGAGAAACAATTGAAACTTATTCTCTTTCTTCTCTCAGCCTTCAAAGATTTAATATGAAATCATACATTCAACTTAGTATCAAATTAAATGCATAACAAAGAGAATAAAAACAACTATCATCATACCATTCAACATGTATACATAGAAAACATCATAACACCATGAGTCTGAATCAAAGCTTCATATATTAATTCAGAACTTATGTACATGGGTTCTTCTCTACAACTCTCTGCTTATCTATGCTAATCTTCTCAATTAATCTAATTCTGAATGATACAATGATACAAAGAGGAGGGTGTCTATAGTCATTTTCCCTCTTGTTCCTAAAACTGTCTAATCTGGAATTTAAATCTACCTACTTTCATTAACTAGGAATAAATTCCTTTTACATCGATAGATGAGAGAAGATTGCTCAAGATCTTTTTACAATCACTTATTCATAAATGTGTGTATGCATTCCTCAACTATTTCATTAATATTCCTTCCGTAGTCTTTCAAAATATTTCCAAAACATTTTGAACATTTGCAAAAATGTGTTGCGCTGATCCCAGCTGTCTTTCGCCTCCGTGATCGCTTGCTGTTGGCGATGCTCCTGCATCAAAATCCATGTAAAGGGAGGCTCTACCACCTAATTATGACACTTCTAGAGAAGCAATGAAGGTTCTATGTCACACTTTGGTGGAGTCGATCCTATGGAAAAGAAGAAAAGAGAATGATATTGAGAAAGTGGAGGTGAAATCCCAAGTTATATGCAAAAAATTGGAAAAACAACTTTTACCAAAGGATACCAAAAGTGACCCATCCCCAAAATGTTACCAAACCAAAGGAAAAGTGTATCATAACATCCAATAAGAAACTCTGAATCAGAATCAAGTGATCATCAAGTGCGGACAAACAAAAAAGGGGGTCAAAAAGTGGGAGAAAAGACCAAAAAGGTCTATAAATAGAGGTTGACATCTCATTTTCACCATTGTATTTTGAAAATTGACCAAAAGGAGAAAAAGTCCCTTTTCTAAAGAAGTTGATTCCAGGAGCTTCAATGGATGAAACAAACTTCCGCTTGGACCAAGTAAGTACAAATGCATCCCTCTTGCAATTCAATCCTTTTTTCATGCATTTTTTTTTTTTTGAGGGGGCGCGCTATCCTAAAAAGAGAGGTCTTGTATGTATGTGGGTTTTCCAAGGAAAAACTGCGTATGTACTTAGGAAGAAAACATGATGCCTGCGTACATACGTGACTCAAGCCAAAACATCTTGCATATACCCTCAAAAGATTGGATTTTTTTTTAAAAAGAAAGAGCTAACTCCATTTTATTTTCCATGGAACATGATGTATGTACAGTGTAGGGAGAGGGAACACGAGGACATTGACATATTAGTCGAAGAGGACCCTGTTGTCATTTCTGATTTGAAACAATGCAGGTTGTGGAAGTTCTTCCAGTGTTCATTTATGAGGGAACAACCC
>JASDQU010243644.1:73184-102558 GCA_032191745.1 Picea mariana
TCATTTCCCCCTGGGCCTTTTAACATTGAGGACTACATTCAGATGTATTGTGAGGTTGGCACTGAGAAGGTAGGTTCTTAGGTGCCTATTCACAAGATCATGAGTATGTATTTGAGAGTGATCTTTCTACTTATTGGGTGGTTTACTGGATCTGCGACCCTTCACCAGGCTTCTTGGGCACACATGCACTATGTTATGCAGTGCCAGGAGGCCCATATCTTTGACTTGAGTACAACCATGCTAACATGCATGAAGAGACAACTCACTGAGTGTTGGCAACGCAACAAAAAATACTTTGGGTTTGGTACTATTTTATGCTCATTCTTTTTCTTCGAGAGTACCCAGTCTTAGTCCTAGAGAGACTGTGCAGGGGCATGTGGCCTCCTTCCCAGCAGTGTGTAGATGGGAAGTATTGTTTCCATGACAGGGGGGGAGTGAGGACCATAGATTCCTTCGATGAAACACTTTTTGATTGGTGGGCATGGAAAAATCTGGCAATAGAGGACTACCCCTATGCCATAATCAACTTTTCAAGGGATCTGGACATGCCTATACCTCCTTGAGAGGAATGAGGAGAGATAGGTAACATGTTTTTTAATGTTATTTAATTTTTAATTGATTTTGTATATATCATTTTTATGTGGGTATAGAGTACTGATTTTCATGTATGTTCTATGTACATATGTGGGACCAGTGCACTCAAAAGACTTCATGAGGACTCGACGACGTCCTTGACCAGAGGTGGGACCAACGACAACTAGTAGACCAGTAGCTGCAAATGGACCTCCATCCAAAGAGGCTAAGAGGGTTTTGATATGAGTTGAGTGCAACCTCACTGTGCGCACTCTCACAATAGCCATGGCCAATATCAAGGATATCCCACCCTCCATGCAACCTCATGTAGTGGGGGTGCCATGAACCTGGGTCGAGATTTTTCGGCATTTAGCCAATGTCGTTGTTCATTATGGTAGGGCCAATAGGTACCAAGATTAGATATGATAGACTTTAGATGTGCTGAGGGAACCTTTGTACATGTATTTTTTGAGGTCATAAGCCCATCGATGTATACTAAACCTTATTTTTGACACATTCACGCCCACCTATGTACTCCTAACACTTTTGATATATATATATATTTACATCTTATTTGTCTTATGGATCACATTTATTCAAATGCATGTACATGTGTATGTGTGTTCTTCTCTTTCTATGTGTGCGCAATATGCCAATATAATAATTGATTATCTAGAGTATCTGTCATATGATTAAATCTCTTAGGAACATGAATATACGTAATGTAATCAAAGTAGAGTTATAAGAGGCATACCCTAAGGAAACATCAGTGAAAATTAGGATCATAAACGTGGTAAAATTCATTTAAATGGGACACAACCAATTGAGCATCTAGGTAAACCCAAAGGTGTCAAATGCCTTAAGACAAGGCATCATGAAGAAACTGTATCACTGTGATGTACTCAGTGACATTTTTTGTAACATCACCTAGGCAAATATGTCCCGAAGATATAAAATGGCCTCCAGGTGTGAAAATCACCCAAGATGCGGAAGAAAGATTTTGTGTGTGTTGGCTAGAGTCGTCTTGAAACCCAAAATTCACCTCTAATTCACTTGACATATGCCATAGTGATAAAGAAGACATAAATAACTACACGTCCTTAAAACAAACAGACAAAAAATTGTATAAGAACTATAGATATGTACAAGAAGTCACCTAGGTGACCAACCTAAGAGTCATACTTCTTGAGGTAGAGCCCATTTCTAGTCTCCGCCAAGGAATTTCCTTCAAAGTCAACTAGATGGTAAGAACCCTTCTTCAAGACCTCTTTCACAATGAATGTTCTGAACCCCATCGGTTTGAACTTGCTTGCTCCCAAGGGATATTTGTCATGATCATAGACTAGGACAAGATCGCCTTTGGAAAAAATTTGAGGACAAATGGACCGATCATACTAACACTTGACTCGTTGCTTATGACCCTCATTGGTTGAAGCTGCATCACAACACTGCTCATTGAGCTGCTCGAGATATAGTAGGTGTTCCTCAAGCGGTGAAGTGTCCGCCAGTAATTCCACTGCCAATTTTAGAGAAGGAATGTAACATTCAATGAGTAAGACTACTTCCAGCTTGTGTACAAGTTGCAAAGGTGAGAAACCAATGGAAGTCTTCACAGACGTTTGGTAGGCCCACAATGCCGAGTACAACATCAAATTCCAATTTGACTTGGTAGAATTGATCATCCACTGAAGAACAGTCCAGTGATGATTTTAGGGGCTAAATTTCATTCATGGGCTAATTTTCCATGGTTTTTCCAAAAACGAGATTCGTTATTTTAAAAATGATTCGCCCAAATTCTATAGGATAAAATTATTTTACTTTTAAAATCACACAAAATTTTATAAAAACTATATAAAATCCTTAGAAATTTGAATATTTTTACAAAAATATCGCCAATCATTATAGTTGGCATATAAAGGATTAGTAATATTTGCCAAGGTTTCTACATTTTAAAATAAATTTCCATCCTTAAAATCATCCTTGGAACAGTCTTGAGAGACTGATTCAAAGCTTCAACCTGACCATTCACTTATGGGTAATAAGGTGAAGAATGTTCTTGCCTCAACCCAAGATTTTATGTTAACTCGATCATCATATTTTTTTGGAAGTGACTGCCATGGTCAGTGACAATCTCCTTCTAGATGTTGAACCTTGCTACTATCCGGTTAAAAATGAAAAGATTCATTGCTTCTCCATAATTGTTAAATGTTGGCATAACCTTGACCCACTTTGTGAAGTAGTGTACTGCTACGATGATATAATGATGCCCCCTATATGAGGTCGGGTGACATGTAGTGAAATAAATCCCCCACTTGGTGAAAGGACCAACAATAATGACAAGAAACATACGAGTAGGATGTGCCCACATATTCCGAGAGAATATCTAACACATGTGGAACTTCTTCACCGCCTCAATGAAATCCTTGATTAACAAAGGACAAAAGTAATAGGCATGTAGAATCTTTTGGGTTGTTTCCAACCCAGAAAAATGAGCACCACATGCTCCACTGTGGCAGTCATTTAGAACGAGCTCTGCTTATTAGTGGATAAAGCATCGACGAAGAATGAAATATACACCTCAACGATACAAAGTGTCATCGAGTATGAGATAGTTTCGTTCCTGATGGTGAATTTGTCAATGCTCATCATGGGAAGCAGAAGCGAGGAACTTCAAAGTTTGGAGATAGACTAGTATATCTCCATACTAGGGGTCCAAAGACGTGATTAGAAAAATATCTCCTTTGATAGGAGATTCTTCAGGCATGATATCACTAGACTCGACCGGAAGCTATGAAATAAGTTTGGCAAATACCAATGACTTTTTGGATTTCGTGGAAAATAAGTCCAAGTAAAAGTCCTAGAGTATTACAATCCATCTACTGATTTTTCTGTCAATGACCTGTCATGTCAACACATATTGGAAAGGGTTCACAATGAAAATGACAGTGGTCTTGTGAAGAAAAATATAATGATGGAATCACTACACAACATGCACTGCTGCCAGAGAAAGCTTCTCAACCTGAGAATAGTTGAGTTCCAACCCAAGCAAGCCTTGAATAAGGTAATAAATAACATTCTCCTCGAGCATATCATCCTCTTGAACCAATACCATGTCAATGGTCAACTCTATAGTAGTCAAATACAACAAGAAATATTTTTTATAATTAGGGGGCTGGAGCAGAGGGTGGATGTAAGGGCATGTTTCAACACTTCAAAAGAGTGTTGAGTGATTTTGTCCCAACATAATGGGACTCCCTTTTTCAACAGATGCATAAACCATTTAGTGATCTTTGGGTAATTCGTGACAAAACGCCGAAGAAAGTTCGCTTTCCCCTATAATCTCTAAAGCTGGGGTATTTTGCAAGGGGGAGGAAACTAAACTATTGTCGAAACAATGAAACCTAACAGACGACTCGACGTCATGCAAAAAATGCATTCAAGCGAATCCGATAGTAGCGACATCATTCAAAGATTAGTTAGAGGTGTGCAGGATGATCATATCTCTTGCGAGAGCATGATGCTATATCATTAAGATATCCCTCGACTATATGTCTAAGGTTGTGAAAATAAAACGACATGGCTCGCTAAAAAGTGGCTCCAACATTCTCCAGGAAAAATGGCATCTTACGATATGTGAACGTGCCCCAAGGACAAATAAAAGTTGTTTTGTGTTGGTCTTTGGGTTTGATCTGAATTTGGTTATATCCCCAAAAACCATCCATGAATGAAAAGACCTCTCAATCAGCACATTCATCGACAATATGATCGATGAATGGGGTGGGAAAATTATCTTTCGGAAAAGCCTTGTTCAAGTCACATAAGTCCATGCACATCTGAATTGTACCCTGTTTATTGTTAACTGGAATGGGGCTTGACACCCATTCTGTCAACTGCACAAGGTAGATAAAACCGACTTTACGAATTTTCTCTACTTCAACCTCAATTGTTTCCTCTTTTCGAGGATTAACTAGATGAAGCTTCTGTTGGACCGACTTGGCGTTAGGATAAGTCGTTATTTCATGTTCGACGATTCTTGGGTCTATGCCTGGCATTTCTTCATAAGACTAGACAAAAACGTCATGGAATTCATTAAATAACTCTGTATAAATTTGAATCTGTTTGGGGGAGTGGTCTGCTCCGAAGAAAACATTCTCCACAACGACAGGGGTTCTGGAGATATCTGTGGGAATAGTTTCAACGATACTCTCCATATTACCCTCAGCATAAACTGTGTGCATAGCCAGACAATTAATAGGGCAAGACCTATCTCCATTCACAGTCGAAAGAAATTATCCCGTCTCTATTCTCCTTAAATCTAGAAGAAAGTAAGATCTATGATGAAGATCATCCCAGGGTCTGTCTGGACCAGTCAATGCCTCAAGAATCACTTCAACAGATTGAAAGATCAGGTCTAAAGGATCTGTAGTGGAAAGGGAATGTTGATCCAAAATAGGCTCGAGAAATGGATCTAACTCCTATGATGGAGTGAGATCGGGGTCGGTCGAATCTTGCTAGACAATGTTGTACGCAACTTAATCTGTGAATAAGAGCATTTCCATGCAAGGATTCTTTTTCCCTTCCATCGAAGTTGATGGGGAAGGAAGAGTCCATGGATTGTAAAATTAATTTGTTCGAAATGACGACACTTGAAAGATTTCAGCCCTAGGATGGTCGGGGGTAGCCGATATAAGCTTGACATCACCAGAAGGTGGTGGGTAATCAAAAGTACCTGTCAATGATGGACACAAACCAACCCCTAAGTTGATAGTGTCGAGCTGAGGATTATATATCATCAGGACCGTGGAAGCCCCCAATGAAGGGTCAGGATAGGAAAAGGACAATTGGTCATCGGTCACAATTCATCCCTCGTGCAGAAACAATAAGAGACAAAAGATTGTAGCAACCACTACATGCATTGTATAAGTCCAACTCCTCCCTAACAAATAGTTGTATTTGAGAGGTGCATCGACCACTTCAACTTCGATGCACATGGTAGTTACTCCTAACTGCATGGGGAAATAAGGAATGATTCCATGTGATCTGAATGACCAATCGTCGAACACCATAAGCAACATAGGCGAAAGAGACAAACTGAGTTGGCCAATGGCCTTCCAAAATGCCAACGACATCATGCAAGTTGAGGTGCCCTCATCAACCACAGTACAAAAGATATTCCAAGTAAAATATTTTTTGGTGTAAGACACTACTATATGAAACGCAACATGGTAAGGAAGACGAGGTCTCTGCGAAGGGAAACTTTGGATGAACTCCAAAGCATAAATCATGCAAGGGGTTTGTGCCAAATCCTCCACAACAGAGTAGTTCTAGGAAGCCCTCACGTTTGTTTTATGAGAAGATTTCTTGAATGCTCCTTTTGGGATGCATGTCATCGTTTCTCCCGTCATCTTCTCAATCTAGAGAGGAATTGGTGGGTTTGTAGCTTCTTTTCCCTTTTCGACAGATTCCAACATTCTGTAATATCAGGCCCTGGTCACTATATGAGCCTCAACATTCATCACGTAAAAATTTGCAGTTGGGTTATTACCAGTAGACGCGGGGGGTCCCTGACTGCCCCTATCCATGCTTGAGGATGTTGAATATTGAGCCATGTTTTGTCCATGTGGAAATGGGTTCATCAACATAATAGGCTAGTGTTGTGCCAATAACTTCTGATATTCCTCAAGTCAAGGGCACAAATGAGACAGGTGGTATTCTGTGCAAATTTTACACATATACTTCAACTTCGTCTTCTTCATTTTCCCCCCGCCAACATTGTTAGTATCCTTTTTGTCCCCTTTACCATTCTTGTTCTGTTGTTTCTTATTTACCTCATTCTGTTGGTTGGACTTAGGGTTCATCGACTGCACATTGTGTACATCCAATGTTTGGGTATGGGGAGCAGACGAACTCAAGGTCTGGTTGGACACAACATATTGTATCGAAAATTGTTGCAATTGATTAGACAAAATATCAGTGGACTTTTCTTGTGCTAACCCCACAATACCATCAACATGGGGTCCATACTTTTTCTTGGATTTATCGAGGATATACCGTGGTGCATCCGACAAAATATCATAGAGCATGTTAGAGTGAGAGTAGATTAGTTCAAGTTCTTCTGCTCTCATTATTGCCTCCTCTTTTCAAAACCCTCTAGAAGTTGCTATGTCATTGGAGATGCAAGGAACCAAATACTTCAGAAACCATTCCAGCAAGAAAGCCAGAGGGACCTAGACTTTAATCAAGCTTTTTCAATTGCGCCATTCTTAGATGTGATCGAAGATATGGTCGGCCTTGGTATGCTCAAATTTGGCCAGCAATTCGGTGTTGACATCGTATCTCATGGGTAACTGGAAATGGTTCAAAAATACCATCGCCAAGTCATTGAAGTAAGAATATCTCAAGTGCTTGAGCTCAATATACCATTTCATAGCACCCCCGATAAGAGTGCATTGAAAAAGGTGCAACTTGATGGAGTCGTCTCGCAGTGAGCTTCACGAGCACCATAAGTGAAAGGATGCCATGTGATCACCTGGATCTTCACCAGGCTTGCCTTCAAATTTTTGAATATTGGATGGCAACTTAGTCAGCATGGGGGACTAATGTAGATCATGATAAATTGGGTCATTAAGAAATCTTGACAAGTCTAGAAAATGCAACATTACCAGAAACGGTGGTTTAGGTTGAGTACTATGTACATGAAAAAGGGGTCCTGGATTTTGACTGCCACCAGGTTGTCAGGAAACATTGGACTACTGACCAGGGTTCTGGTAGAAACCATGGCCTTGAACAGTGTACAAAAACTGCATTTTCTAGAATATCATCGGCTGACTTCCATAATTGGATGACATGGCTTTCGCAGGGATTGCTCCGTACATGGTGTTCCAAGGATTATGGAAGGGGATTCCCCTAGCCGATCCGATGAGCATAGGTATGGAGCCCTTCCCGGGGTTACATTGATTATGGAAGGGGTTTCTCCCGAATGACATCCCTCGCGAGGGAAATGATCCTTGACAAGGATTCCAAAGCCCCTGAGAGGAGGAATATCCTGTAGTCACTCCCAATGTAGGAATAGTACCTTGCACAGGTTTTTGTTTCCCAAAACGAGGGTTTCCCCCAGCTAATACGATAGTCGAAGAAAAAGCATTGTTCCCAAATGCGTCGAACAAAGAGAATGACATTAATCCCACCGACATTGTGTAAGCTAAAGGTCCTAAGATTCCTGCTCCAAACAAGTTGTAGTTAGCACTCGACCCGATAGGTTGTTGGAAATCATTACCGAGCGAGGGGGACAGAGGAGTTATATGAGCCCCACCATAAGGGATATCATTAAAGGGCACTAAATTTCCCCCAATCGACCCTTGCACATGAGTGTTTGAGATCCTTTCCCCCAAACCCATGGTCTGTAAGGTGGATTAATTAAGGACTGAGTTCGAATCAAAGTCGGATATCCCATAGGAGAATGGAGGGCCCGTCACACTCTATGTAAATGGAACAATGGTCACTTATAATGATGGTATCGATCCACTGCTCAAGGTAGAGGGAGTCGAGACCAATATGGTTCCAATGTTTGTTTAATGACCTTGGAGAGTTTTCTCTCCAACCAAATTCAAGGCCCTAACCCTAAACTAGTTGGTTGACCCTACAAACATAAAATTTCTACTTTATTTTAGATTAAGTGTGATTTTTAATGGCTTGATTTACTCACGGGATATGGTGGTGAAACTAATGATTTTATAAGAGATTAAAAAGAGGATAAAATACTAAACTTGAAAGAAAAATTATTTCAAATCCAAAAGCAAAGTTTTATAACTAACTCCTTGTAACCAAATTTTCTTTAACTAACTTTTTCAAGATCTTGTAAAGAAAAAATAAAACATAGTTTTACTTGAATACAAGCTATTTATGTTTCAAGAAATCAAGAACTTAAAAAACAGACTATTTTTCCTTTTTTGCAAATAACCAACTCTAACTACTTTACTAAACTGAAAATGAAATCTTTCTTTTGAAATTGCTTTAAAGAGAAAAATTGAAATAAATATTTTTCTTTTTTCAAAGCAAGTAAAAGGGGTAAAAAGAAGACTAAAAGAAGACTGAAACATATCTTTATCCCACTATGGATCACATGGAATCAATCAAGAAACCAATAAGGTAGATCTACAATTCAACAACTTGCTTAAAACCCTTTTAAAATTAAACACAAGAAAATCAAGAAGAAAAGTAAACTAACTCTAAACCTAGGCTATGGATGTAAACAAAGACTTTGGACTAATCCAAGAAAACCCTGAGAAGTGTAGACTTCAATCAAGAAAGACAAAAAATCCCTCTTTTTCAAACATTTTCTTGAAACAGAGATGCGGGTTGTTGCATCAGCAACCTACGTATGTATGCGGGATGTTAACTGAGTAGAGCGTGTATGTATGTAGGATGACTCTAGACAGGGCATGTACATACAGTCTTATAGTCTTACAGGGTAGGGACAACTGGTATTGCACCTAAAGGTGACCAGAATCCCTTGACAGGCTCAGAAAACTCAAAGAAACTTGAAAGGAAAACAAACCAATCAAACAATCCAAAATCCCCTAAAACACCTTAGACCTTATCCCCAGTATGGTTGCTAGTTCTTCTAGTGGGAAATAACCCCCCTTTAAATACATCAGGGTTCAGAATATAGGTAGATACAATAACCATCTAAAAGATAATTAATTCTCTATACTACCCCAAACAAACCAAAACTAATATAAAGAAAGTGAAGACAAGATATTGGGTAACTATACCTCTAATCCCATGTCTCATGATGTTCTCCTTGCACTTGGAAGTTCCACTAACTATATGCCTCCTCCCAGGGCTAAATTGCATCCAAATATTGACAATCAGAGAATGACAAACATGCTATTCCATATATAATTTAGGGTTAGATGTTATAATGTCAAGCATAAACCAATAAAACTATTCAATACACCATCAATTGGGATAGGAAAATGTAATTCTTTTATTGATAACATGAAGATTATACCTTTACAATCTAAGTCGGCTACCATTCCAAGAACCTAGTATGGTCTCCTCTTCACCATTCTCCAAGTGCTCCTTGTATGAAATTATCCTCTAAAAATTCTTATCTCTTCTTTGGAAGTGAATGGGTTAAATGGAGGAAGAAGGGGCTAATGAGGGATTGCTGAGGTAATTTCTCACAAAAGGCAACAATATCTTGAGCAAGGAGGGGAAGTGAAATCAGGTAGATTTTCAATGTTATTATGATTATGTATGAAATGAGACCCCAACACCTCCTTTTATATGCCAAAATGATGGTTATTCGACTGGGTGACGGGCTATAGCAGGTGGATTGGTTGGGAAACCTCCAATAGCCCATCAATTTCAATGAATTCCTTGCAAATTTTTATTTTTTGCAACTTTTGCAAGTATACGTGGGATGTAATGGTGAAACTTGCATATGTACACGAGATGTAGTGGTGAAAAAAGCATATGTACATGGGAAATAATGGTGAAGTGCGCATATATCTTCTAAAAGTTATTTTTTTAAGAAGAGTTTCTCAACAGTGCTTTGGAAAAAAATGAATGTAAGAGGGCCAAGGCCATGTATGAATGTGTAGATAAATTTAGGGCTATAACATGGGTGGATAGTCTGAAGGAAACACCCTTTCTCCTACAGAGTTGAAATTGACATTCCTACTAAGGTAAACTCAAAAGATCTGCAGGAATTAGACGTTTTAGTTAGTCATACCCCAACTCTCTTGTGGATTCACATCCCATAACTCTCTAGCAGCTAAAATGAAGTAAATCAGAGACCAAGTAAATATAGCAGTCTAGAGAAGCAAATGAAAATTTATAATAACTGCTCAAACACTACAAGACTTAACCATAAACACATAAATTCAATCATCGCATCCAATCTATTACAACGAGTATGAAAATACTTATCAGAACTGGAAAAGGTGAAGTGATTTTTGGAAGGGATGGTTGTTTCCTCCCAACCATAGGCACAACCACTCCTATTGGATTTACCACTAGCCACCCCCAACCTAGACCACAATGCTTTGAGAGATATTCTTTCTCCTTTCTCCACGACAGTGAGGGACGAAGGTTACTCTCCGCCTCCCACAAGATCTTGGAAACTGGATTCCTCTACACCAAGAAAGGAGGTCTGCGCAAGAACTTCCTTAGTCACGCATCAGCCTTGTTTATCATCTTGTATCGAGAGCCTTCCAAAGGCTTATTACAGACAAAATAATCTTTCTTCTCATCTTTTCTCCTAACTCCATAGTCAAAGCATGCTCAATTCTCTTCTCTGGAGATTGTTTTCTCTACTCTACTTCCTTGCAGATCTGTCTGTGTATTCTGAATTACCTCGTTTCTTTCCTTCCTCACTAAGGTTGTGTTTATCTAAATCCCCAATTCTTGGTCAGGTCTGGAAGCCTTACAGATGGGTACCCTACCTGATATCATCATTAACTTTTTAGGATGGCCTTCCAACTACCAACTTGACTAGTAATTATTTTCTGAGTCAGAGGACTGTTGAGAAATTACAACCAGTAGGTACTCGTTTGGTGAGGGTCATATCAACCATTCTTGTTTTCCCTCACCATCTCTCTCATAGAATCCATGGTATATCTTGACAAACTCCTCCCTCTCAACAGGTGTACAACATATATCCAATTTCTATTAATAACATAAAATTCATACATTGACCCTTTTATACAAAGGTTCATCAAATTAAACATTCAAACATATTTATTCTACCATAGTATCTTGGCTATTTATAGTTGTATTTATAAACTGGTGGAAATATAGGTATTACATCTAACTAATTTTGTGTTCTAGCATTTGTTATAAAAACAGGATTGGAGAGAAACAAAATAAAACAACTGCGGAAATAAAACACAAAAGATACACAATATAGTAGAGACACAGATATATGTAGTTCGCCTAGTGTGGGCTACATCCACCAGAGAATTTTCCAGGTCCTTCCTTTTCATTATCCATCAAAATGAAGGGATACAACCTATAATACATCCACTGTAACTTCCTCTTCCTTCTCTCATAGTATCCTCTCTCAAAATACAATATTCACACTACTACTCACACAACCACGATACAATTCCTCATAAAATAGGGTTTCCTTATAAGAAAAAAACCATAACATAAATTCTACCATTAGATATGAGACCTTATAATGAATGGACCAGATTGACTACAGAATTACAATATTTGAATTGCATAAGTATAAACATTATATCCCCCTCAAGGATCAAGGGGAAAGAATTGGGTATATTAGGAATATAATCAGCCTATGCAACCAACAATATCCCTGATCTAGGTGGATATCGGTGGATACTCACCTATTCCAAGTGGCTCAAAACGGTCTTCTAGAAATTTACTATTTTAGCAGTTTTTCGATTCTTAAACTTTCAAGGCCATTTTGAAGACCTAAATGAATTGTTTTCGGGATCGAGCACCTCAATGATAGCAAAAGGCTCTTATTGAGCCCCCAAAATTAATCTCCTTGATTATACCTTTCCAACAAGTTATCGTGCACCCGAAATGGAGATCGTATGCCAAAGTTATTCCCTTGGGAAGTTGATACACCAAACTACCCAAAACGGGGTCCACAAAACTGTTGTCTTTTCATCTTCCAGGGTTAGGGTTTTGGATTTTCTTTATGTTAAAAAGGATTTTAGAGCCTCATTTTAATAATCATATTATTTCGAATCTGAGTAGCTGTCACATCTCTTCTCATAGATAAGTTGCCACCATTCTAGCGAGTCTTTCACTATGTATTTCCATAGTTTTGTACATTTTGCTCATTAATAGAAATTGTGTATTATTGTATCTATGTGTTTATGGTTGCATATATGATACATATTTTTGTTATATTATTGGATATCTGAGATATCTCTATACATTTCTTTATTAAATATCTGCTCTCATTTCATGCTCAAAACAATCTGGATCAGTGGTATCAGAGTAGGCTGCTCTTGATCGTTTTTTTCGGTGCATGTCCCCGACAAGGCCCCAATATAGAAAGTTGTTTCTCGAGCTTATCTCTCTTGAATAGAATCACTCTCGCACATATAATAAACCCTCCATGGTGGAAGAAAAGAAAAATGATAGAGCAGATGATTCTATTAATCTGTTTCTTGAACAAGCTCTCACGTGATAGAGGGATGAAATAATAGAGAATTTTCCCCCCATCCTTCAATGCATGCCAATAAAAAACTAAGCGTCTTCATCAAGCGACCACTTTGGAGGAACCTCTCCTTTCAAGGTACAAGTTAATTTTTATATTCCCATATTTGAAGGTAAAATAGATGTGGATGCCCTAGAAAAATGATTAAATCTGCTAGAAGGTTATTTCTTTGTTCACAATTTTTATGACAGGGAAAATATGACCTTCGAACTCCTTAAGTCTCTCTCCCATGTCAAACATTAGTGGAAAACTTAATGGGAGAAAATTTCCATAGAGGATTTTGGAATATATGGGGCCAAGCCCACTGGGTATTTTTTTGTGGATGCAGTCAAGGAACAAAATTACCCTGTTGGTAACTATGACAACCAATACATGAGATGGACCATGATGTGTCAAGAGAGGGGTCACACAGTGTCAGAGTTCAGCAGTACCTTCCATACCTTTCACACTAATTTGGGTATGAAATATTCTAAGTGACATTTGGTTCTAAAATATCATGGGGCTCTACAAAGATACATCCAAACTGAAATGGAGTTTCTAGACATCTCATCGTTGGGAAATGCCTATCTATATGTTGTCAAAATCAAATAGAAATTTAGGCACCAGAAAAAATGAGAGTTTTGTTCTACAAATCTGCAACAACTAAAGTATGATAAAGGTGGCCCTAACAAACAACCTCCTAAAAACAAGTCTAAGCCACAGGAAAACAAGGGTCACAAGAAGACAAAGAAGGACACTGGAAAGTGTTATGATTTCCAAAAAATCCCCTGGAGAAAAAAATGATGAATTTCAATCAAAACAGTCATTGGTGGTCGATATCAAAGACAAGGAGTTGAACCCTGTTTCATAATCTGATTCAGAAAATAACGGAAAAGGACATATCATCAATGCAAACCCCACTACTATTATCATGACCACAACAATTCAAACAAAAGAACCAATAGATCCTGAAGAGGGCGAGCACCTTTTTCATTCACATGTGTGGGTGAAGGGGACTACATTGCATTTTATTGTTCATAGTGGAAGCCAGAAGAACCTCATATCAACAAAAGTCATTAAACAATTGGTATTGTTGACAACACCACACCTACAACCATACAACATCAGGTGGCTTCACTAGGGATAGGGTCTATGTGTCAATAAGTAGTTTCAATTGTCATATGACATCCAGCCCCTCAAGGATGAAGTATTATGTGATGTTGCCCCACTAGATGTTTGTGATGTTGTATTGGGACAACCATATATGTGGAAGCTACATGCTATTTATGAGTCTCGACCCTGTATTGTCATTCTTACTCTAGGTGGCCATATCTACATGATACCAGAGGTAGTTCCAACAGATGTCCCATCTAAAAAGTGCCTCAAGTTATTATCTCATTCTACAAAATTCAGCTTCTTTACAGTCTGTTCAAAAGGTGAAAAGAAGAACACCACAACCATTGTAGCCTTAGTCCAATCACCTTCTGTCCAATAGAAGAAGGTCAAAAATATTGAAGAAAAGAACAATGATTCCTTCTTCACACAATCATCTCATGTATCCATATTGGTTAAAAATTTCCAACCCTTCCAACCATAGGTTTGTGACAACCTTCAACAAGCTAAGCAACACAACTTCTCCAACAAGGAAAGCAACTCATCAAGATGCATATTCAACAAACATTTTTTTCTCTCCCCCGAGCACTCAGTGCAATGGATACCATTGCTTCCTAATGAGGGAGGATTGATCCAGGTGGATATCGGTGTCCACCCACCTATTCCACCTGGCTCAAAATGGTCTTTTGGCAATTTACTATTTTTAGCAGTTTTTTGGTTCCTAAACTTCTAGGGCCATTTTGAAGGCCTACACGATTTTTTTTTAGGATTGAGCATCTCAATGATACCTAAAATTTTTTAGTTATCCCCCAAAATGAATCTCCTCGACGGTACCTTTCCACCGAGCTATCGTGTACCCCAAACAAAGATAGTATGCCAAAGTTATGCCCCCGGGAAGTTGATACATCAAACTACCCAAAACAAGGTCCACCAAACTATTGGATTCTCATCTTCTAGGTTTAGGGTTTTGGATTTTATTTATGTTAAAAATTCCTTTAGAGCCTCATTGTAATAATCATATTCTTGCAAATGTGATTAGCCATCACATCTCTTCTCAGAGATAAGCTTTCACCATTCTAATGAGCCTTTCACTCTATATTTCTACATCTTTTTACATTTCGCTCATTAATAGAAATTGTGTATTAATGTATCTTTTTGTTTATGGTTTCATACATGATATATATTTATGTTATATTGTTGGATATCTTAGATATCTCTGTACATTTATTTATTATGTCTCTACTCTCATTTCATGCTTAAAATAATTTAGATCACTCCCACTTGGACACTAATCACAACAACTCCATTGTTGTTGTACCTAGTGGACTATGATCCACCTTGGACCTAGAAAAATTTTCATCTTCACCTTCATTCTTAAATACCAATTGAAACTGAGCAGGAACTCAGTTTCTCTCTGTTTACTACCTTTGTTAGCATGTCTACAAGATTCTAGCTAATATGTATCTTCTCCAACTTCAAATTTCCATATTCCAAGATAAATCATATAAAATGGTAGTTGTGTTGTATATGATTAGTCTTATAACGGAAGGTTGAGTTCTTTTCATTACGAATAACACTGTCATTGTCACAGTACAACCTACTATTCTCCTTCTTACTTCCCAATTCCTCCATAAACCTTTGTAACCAAATCATTTCTTTACTATCCTCTGTAGCAACAACATACTCTTCTTCCGTTGTTGAAAGTGAAACAACCTTTTGTAGTTTATAAATCCAATTTAATTTTGTTACACCTATAGTAAAAACATACCCTGTGGTGCTCCTCCTTACATATTTATCACCTTCTATATATGAATCAACATATCCCTATAGAACAATTTCTGAACCTCCAAAACATAATGCATGAGTAGTAGTACTTATCAAATACCTAAGAATTCATTTTACTTCCTCCCAATGTTCTTTACCTATATTTTTCATATACCTTCTCATAACTCCCACTGCATGTGCAATATATGGTCTTGTGAAAACCATAGAATACACAAATCTACCAATTGGTGATGAATAAGAGACCCTGGACATGTATTCTATCTCCTCCTATGTCTTGGGACACATTTACTTGGTTAATTTTAAATGTATTGAAAAAGGTGTACTAATTGGTTTTTCATTCTCCATTCTAGACCTCTCCAATGCCTTCTCCATGTACTCACCCTGAGACAATGCCAATTTTCAATTTTTCATGTCTCTTTCTATTCTTATATCAAGGATTTTCTTTGCATCACCCAAATCCTTCATCTCAAATGAATTATCTAATTTCTTCTTGAGCACATTTATATCCTACATGTTAGACCCTGCAACAAGCATTTCATCTACATACAATAGAAAGATAATATAGCTTCCACTTTCTATCCTTTTAAAATAAACACAGTGATTAGAATGACATCCACTATAACCTTTTTGTATAATAAACCTATCAAACTTCAAATACCACTTCCTTGGAGCTTTCTTTAGGCCATACAAGCTCTTCTTCAACCTACATACCAAATTCCCCTTTCCTTTGACCTTATACCCCTATGGATTTTGAATATAAATCTCTTCATCCAAATCCCCATGGAGAAAAGTCATTTTTACATATAAATCTTAAAGATGCAAATCTTCTACTGCCACAAGATTTAAAATAGTCCTAATTGAAGTCATTTTAACAATAGGATAAAATATTTCATCAAATTATATATCTTTCTTTTGTGCAAACCCCTTTACAACAAGTATGGCCTTGTACCTCTTTTTGCCTCCATCTTCTTCCTTCAACCTATCAACCCATTTATTATACAATGCTCTTTTTCTTGTAGAAAAATGAGCCAAGTCCCAAGTCTAGTTATTTACGAAGGAATCCATTTCCTCTTTTATTCCTTGCTCCCACTTATTTTAGTGTCTACCTGCATCCCCTCTTCATAACTTTATGGTTCACCAAAATCAATCAACAATAAATAATACAATGAAGGAGAGTATCGTTCTTGGGGTCTAATTAATCTGGTAGATATTCTAACAAGACTTGCAATATTTTGAGGTACCTGTTGTTTCTGTTATTGTACATTTTGATTTTCTAGTACTTTGGAATTTCATTTTCTTTGATTTCATCAAGCATTGTGTATTTTGGTTTTTCTTTTTCCCATTTATTTCCCTGCAACTGATCTTTATACATGACCTTCTCATTGAACATGATATATATGCTCCTAATTATTTCGTAATTTTAATAATCCCATAAATGATAACTAAAATCATTAACACCATATGCAAAAAAGGTACACTTATTGGATTTTTATTCAATATTTGTTGTATTTTATTTATCAATGTTAAGAATTGCTTCACAACTGAAAGTATTCAAAAATGAATAGTTTACCTTTTTACCTATCCATGCCTCCTCTAGAATGCCACCATCCAAAGAGATTGAATTTCCTATGTTTATTAAGTAAACCACAATATCTACAACATCTACCCAGAACTGTAAGGACAACCCATCATTCAATCTCATCCTCCTTGCACGTTCCATGATTGTCATGTTCATCCTTTCTGACACAACATTTTGTTGTGGTGTTCATAGAACTGTCTTCACTCTATGAATCCCATGGAATGAACAATAATCATCAAACTCTTTGCTGAAATATTCACCTCCATTTTCTGATCTAATACACTTCATCTTTTTTCTTATCTCATTCTCAGCCAAAGATTTCCATTTCTTAAAAGTACCAAAAACATCATATTTTTTCCGAATGCAATAAACCCAAGTTTTTGTAGTTGCATCATCAATAAAAATAAAATAATAATGAGATCCACCAATAGATGATACCATCCCCATACATTTGTATGCACAATATCCAACATTTCATTCTTCTTTTCTTTTCTGACTTTGAGAAATCTGACTCTCTTTTGTTTTCCATAAATACAGTGATCACATAAATCCAAATCAACTTGTTTAATATTTGGAAACAAATTCCTTTTCTAAAGTATTTGCATTCCCTTCTCACTCATTTGTCCAAGCCTATGATCCCACAATGTTGTATCCACTCCTGATGAAGCTAAAGCGATAGAAGAGTCACCATTAACAATACAAAAAATATAGTGTACCTACCTTCTCTCCTTTTTCCATTACCAGTGATCCTTTAGTTACCTTCCATTCCTTATCTGTAAATATATATATACATCCTTCACTTTACAAATTCCATGTTGAAATTATATTTCTTATCATATCTAGTATATGTCTCACCTCTTTCATAAACCATTTCTTTCGATTTCTTTTCTTTATTTTTACCTTAACCATTTTAACAATTTTAGATGGTTCATCATCACCCAAATAAACCTGTCCAAAATCACCTTGAACATAATATTGAAAATATTTCCTATGGGGTTCGGCATGAAATTAATCCTTTGAATCTACTACCCAAGACTCAGTAGTATTATCAAAATAAATAATAAAAGCATGTTGTAACACATCACCTGTTACATTTTCTTCCTAATTTTTCTCCTATTGTACACCTCTTTATTTCTTTGGAGCTCTGTAGTATTTCTTCAGATGTCCTTTCTTCCTGCAATTCCAGCACTCAATATTTCCTAGTTTGTGTTTGGATCTTCAATTCCTATAATTCCCATGGTTCCCTAAACTATTTCTTCTTTCCTTTTGTCTTCCTCTTTTCTCAACGGTCAATGCATTACCTGATTTCTCACAAGTGCTTTTGCATCATATTTCCTCGCTAAGGATAACACCAATAACATCATCAAAGTTTAGAGTGTTTGAACCAAAGAAAAATATACTTACAGCCATGACCAAGTCATTCCATCTTTCTATAAATGAGAACAAGATTAGAATATTCCTAACCCCATCATCAAAGGTCACTTTTACAGAACTTAGCTGATTGGTAACCATATTAAATTCATTGAGATGATCCACAACAGACTCACCTATGACATCTTCATATTAAATAATCTCTTCATTAGAAACACCTTTTTGGTGGTCGAGGGTTTTTCATATAGTCTAGACAGTTCCTTCATCATATCCTCTGTCATTTTTTCTTTCCAAATATTGAAATCCATCGACGTTTCCAGGAAAAATCATATTGGTACTAGTGCCTTTCTTTCAAGAACCTTCCATTCTTCATCCTCCATGGCCATTGACTTATTTTCTATTCTACCCAATGGTAGGAATAGATCCTTCCAATATAAATAATATTCCATTTGCATATTCCATAGCTAGTAGTTTTTATCATTAAATTTATCGACCCTAAACTTTCCATCTTCCTCCATTTCTCCCACTCGAACTAGAAATCCTCTTTTCCATTAGGCTACCTTTGGATCTGATACTAGTTGTTAGAAAAATAGGATTGTGCAGAAACAAAATAAAACAAATTTGGAAATAAAACACAAAAGATACAGAATACTATAGAGACACAAATATACGTGGTTCACCTAGTGTAGGATACATCCACCATAGAAATTTCCAAGTCCTTCATTTTTATTATCCAACAAAATGAAGGGATACAACCTAGAACAGATCCATTTTAGCTTCCTTTTGTTTCTGTCACAATCTCCTATCTCATAATACAATATTCACACTACTAATCACACAACTGCAATACAATTCCTCATAAAAGAGGGTTTCCTTATAGGGAAAAACCCTAACATAAATTATATCGTCAGATCTACGACCTTATAATGAACGATCCATATTGACTATGAAATTAAAATCTTTGAATTGCATAAATAAATAAAAAATGCCCCCCTCAAGGCCAGGGGGAAAATAATTTTGTATCCTACAGTCTCTTTGACCTGCATTTGAATTAGGAGGATAATCAAGCTCCACAACCAACAATTTTTTTCTCTTGAGACCCATCGTCCTGGTAGATGGTGTCTCTTCACCATAGCCCACACTATCGTGTATCTACCCAAAAATATAATCAGGGTTTCATTGTGTACCCAAGGATATTTATATTTCAAATCATATGTGTTATTAATAATATCAAACATATCTTTTATATGGAAAATCAACTCTGGTTAAGAACTTGGTTTACACAGAGTTTTGGTTTTTTTTTCTGCTTCAAGAAATAGTTGTTCAAATTCATTCGACCCTCGAATGATTTTTCTTAAGAATTTAAGTATAATCTCTATGGAAGTCGAGTTGTGGGAATCATAAGATATCCCCATTATTATTTTTTTAAGTCCAGTTTGTGAGAACTTTGCCTTTAGGGTTTAAGAATTTAACCTATTATCAAAAAGATATTATCTCTAGTTACATATAATCTGTTATTTCAATATATTGTTTCACTATTCATTAGATAAATTATATTTATGATTATCTTGCAAAACCATAATGCATATTATTTATAAGTTTCTTATCTATGTTGGACCGTTGGTTTGGACAATTGGTTGTCATTGATGTCAACCCTTAGAGATTGATTTCAACCCTTGGATAGGTTTAGATATGTTGGAAATTTGTATGATAGATATAGATGGTGAGTTAGTTGGGTGTATTTGATTTAGTCTACATGTAGCCCCAAAGGTGTGGTTATGGGACCTGACGTTTATTGAGGTATATGGACATGAAGGACAATGAAATTGAAGGTAATATTATCATGGGTGGATATTACACGTCATGTTGTTTCTGGTGATATGTGGAATGCCATGTGGTTCCTCACGGTTAGGGAGATATGGCCTTGTAAAGTTGGAAGCCCCAAAGAATTGTCAAGAAGCCCTAGTTGGTTACAACTCAATGAATGGAAGGGTAAAGTTGTTGTAACAAGAAAACCCTAAAATCCCTAAATTAAGGAGAGGAGTTACATAGAAAAAGTATAAATACACCTCAAGGATTCATTCACAAGAAAACTCACACACTTATTCATTGATTATGTTTCTTGTGAATGTTATGGTCTAGTGTTTTTGGTTTATTGGTTTATGATGGAAATTTTGTGAGGTAGAGAAGGAAAGGAAATGCAAGTTTCTTGGGATTGCAGTGCAGAGACAATAAATCTAAGGAAACCCTAATTTGGGTCATCCTTGCAGGTTGCACTATACTTGTCAAGTGAGGCATCCTTGCGGATCAACTACTATGCAACATGTGAGGCACTAATAATTTTGGGAAAAAGGGTGGTAACATCCAACAAAATCTGAGAAAGGTATGGATAACTGAGGTCTGATGTTCCAAGTAAGTCGCAGAGCTACATGTATGAGTATATTATTGTGTTGAAGGGTGTATGATGATGATAAATGGTTTAGTTTTGAAGTATAATCTTGAGGCATATCATAAGTGCATGGTACAAACCCTAGTGTGTGGATTGAGTCATTTCTATTACGGTATATTGCTGGTTATGTTGAGTACTTTCTCAGTGATGTTATGGTACTTTGGTTATGAGGAAAATGATGATAATGTGATACTAGCTAGAGGCATATCCTTGATCTATTGATGCACATACTTAATACATGTTTAGAGAAACTATTGGTTGTATAGTACTTGCTATAGTGAATGGTTTTGAGGTAGATCTGTTGAAGTATATTGTTGGTGAATGTCTAATTTTTATTGGTATATCTTATGGTGCAATGTGAGAGGATGATTTTATTGGTCTTGATATATTATTGGTACATACTTGAGGCGTGGTATATTGTATCTTGGTGACATTGAGCATGCTTGAGGCATGTGTTTGAGGGCCTTGGTATATGACTTCAGGCACATCATTGGATGGATGTTGCATGTTGGTTGAGGTCTACTTGTTGTGATATATTGTTGGTACATATCTTGGATACATTGGCATATGGTTTATATATCTTGATTGAGGCATATCATGAGTGATATGACACTTGTTTGAGGTACATGGTTGGAATGTTGTATGGTTGATGATGTTATTGGTATTGGTACATTGATAGAGGCACTTGTTGGTGATCTTTATATATTATTGGTACACATTTGGAAAATATTCTTGGCATATGGTTGAGGCACTTCTCTGATGATATCTTATGGTATATGGTATGGTGTTGATGTACATGGTTGATGTTTATGGTTGGTACATGATATGGTACATGTGTTGATGATACGGGTGTTGGTGCATGGTTGATGCACTTGTTTTGGTACATGTGTTCATATAGATTTAGTGTGTGGTTGATGCACTTGTTGATGGTATAGGTTGAGGTACAAGTTTATGTATGGTTGATGCATGGTATAGGTTGGTACTTGTTTGAGAGACATATCTTGTGATGGTATGTGGTGATGTTAGTACATTCTTGGTAGAGGCATGCATTGATGATGTTGAGCATATGGTTTGAGATATGCTCTTGGTGATCTTTGCATGAATTCCATGTGGATGAGAGTGGATCGAGTTTCATGGATGAGACAATGATTGGTTGAACAAGTTGTTGTGACAATGATCGTTTGGACAAGTTGATGTGATAGGTTGACGAGGAAGGTTGACAGAGACATGTTGGATACAGTGATAGGTTGACATGTTACATGTTGATGTGACAATGGCAGTTGTTGTAAAAGTGATAGCAACAATGGAAGTGATAGTGGTAGTGACGGTGGCAATGATAGTGGCAGTGATTGTGGTAGTGAAAGTTGATCTACACTTATACTTCAAGGTGGCATGATGGGGAAAGGAAAGGGGGTTGTATCCTCCTTTTTATTAGAGTCGAATAATCATAGAGTTTGATCTTTCTTAAGGTTGTATCTTGAGAACTAGGTGGTTATGGCCACCTTCTGGTTAGAGCCATAGAACCTAGGGGGTTGTCGCCTCCTTCTAGTTCGAGCTAGAGAATCTAAGGAGTTGTAGCTTCCTTTAGGTTTGATATTGTAAATAGGGGGTTTTAGAATCCTTCCATTTGGAGATAGATTATTTGGAATTTGGTGCTTCCTATGAATGAATTTTTGATATATAAGAAATAATTCCATGGTTTTCTCTTGTTTGGGTTTCCAAGTAAATTGTGGTGTACAATGTACTTGATGTTATGTTTTTTATGTGATGGTGATTATGTTTATATGCTCATAAAATGATACAGGAGGATATTGGTGGCCACGCACCTATTCCAATTGGCTCAAAACAATGTCTTACAATTTTTTGGCAATTTACTATTTTTAGTAGTTGTTTTGGGTCCTAAACTTCCAGGGCCATTTTGAGGGCCTAAATGACATTTTTTCATGATCAAGCACATCAATAATTATCAAATGCATGTTTGAGCCTATGAAATTAATATCTTCATAAACAACTTTCTAACGAGCTATTGTGTGCCCCAAACGAAGATGGTATGCAAAAGTTACAACCTCAGGAAGTTGATGTACTAACTTACCCCAACAAGGCCCACATGAATTTTTGCACTTCATCTCCTAGGGTTAGGTTTTTTGGATGTCTAGGGTTTTTGAGTTCATGCTTATTGTAAAAATGATTTCATAAAATCATTTTAATCATCTTCTTGTGAATGAGTGTAGTCGTCACATCTCTTCTCATAGATAAGATGCCACCATTATAAAAAGCTTGCTTTTAGCATGGATTTTACAATTTCAACATATTTCTTATTTAATAGAAGTCAAGTTTTACTGTATCTCTATTATTATTCACTGCGTCTCTATGCTAATATAATAAATCTGTGTTTTCATTTTTTTTTCTCATAAATCTGGATCAATGGTAATAGAGCGGTCTTCTCCTTGTCATTTTTTAGTGCATGTCCCCGATGCGGTCAAGGTATAGAGATTTGACTCTCAAGCTTGTTTCTCTTGAGGAAAATATCTCTCGCATGCTAAATAAACCATCCATGGTGGGTTAAAAGAAATACGACAGGATAGGAGATCCTTTCAAAATGTTTCTCGAGGAACCCCTCGAGCGACAGAGGAAAGAGATGATGGACAAATTTGAACAAATCCTTCAATGACTACTGACAAGTGACACATCCACCTCAAGCGGAGGCCTCGCCTCCTTCAAGGTACAGATCAGTTTTGATATTCCTATATTTGAAGGTCAAATAGATGCGGATTCCATAGATAAATGGTTAAACCTTCTAGAAGGGTATTTTTCTTTCCACAACTTTTTCTATAGAGAAAATATTATATTTGGATTCCTCAAGGTCTTCCCCCATCTCAAATATTGGTGGGAGACTTTCTGTGAGCAATAGGAAGAGGAGGGATCCAAATTATTTGCAGTTTCACCCACTTCGGATTCCTTGGGATTATATTAAGGAACAATGCGACCATGTTGGAAGTTATGATGACTTGTATACAAGATGGACCACATTATGGCGGGAAAGAGACCAAATAGTGCTAGAGTTCACCAATGTCTTCCATACATTGCACACCAAGTTGGGTATCAAATATTCTGAGTGACATATCGTGCTCAAGTGAAAATATGGTGTTCATAGATGTATCCAGACATAAATGGATTTTTTTCACATCTCATCCTTGGGCACGACCTATTAATATGTCATCAAAATCCAACATATGCTTAAACAAAATACGCGACAATTTGAGTCTGGGAACCCCTCTCAACAAAAGTAGGTCAAGGGCAGCCCCGGCCCTTATAAAAAATGAAAGATCAAATATGGGAAACCTTAGGAAAACCATTGCAAGATAAAATCAAAGAAGGACAATGGAAAGATGAAGAAATAAATCGGGTAGTGGTGCGACTTCCATAAGATCCTATGGCATAACATTGTCAATTTATGCTCAAAGAAGTCATTTGTGGCTGAGGTGGAAGCCTCTAAATCAAACGTGGGTTTTGACTCTAAGATAGAACCATAAAATGGGAGACAGATCATTGCCATGGAACCCAATGCCACCGTTTCTACCACTAAGATCTAGCCCAGAGAACCCGATGAGCTAGAGGAAGGAAAGAGCCTCTTTCATTCACATATGTGGGTGAAAGGAACTCTTCTCCACTTCATCGTTGATAGTGGTATCCAGAAGAACCTCATATAAGTAGAGTTATTAAAGTGGCTAGCACTGTCGACAATGTCACACCCACAATACTACACCATCAGATGGATCTGTCAAGGAAGTGATCTTCGTGTCAACCAACAGTCTCTCATGTCGTAAAACATCAAGCCATTCAAAGATGAGGTATTGTGTGATGTTTCTCCCCTTCAATTTTGTGATGTTATTTTGGGAGAACCTTATTTATCGAAATTTCATGATGTACATGACTCAAGGCCTTGTAGTGTTATTATTACTTTGAATATGAAATTGTACAAGATACCTGAGGTAGTCTCACCTAATGTTATTTCCTTAATCTCTACCAAGAAATGAAGGAAGGTTATTTCTCAAATCTAGAAGTTTTTCTTCTTCTTGATTCTCTCTCAGAATGAGTGAAACATTGTAGCCACATCTATAGCCTCTGCGACCAACCTATCCATGCAGTAGAAGCAAGTGGATAAGATCGTGGAAGAATACAAAGACATATTCTCATCATCTACTGGGGTACCTCTGCACTATTAGGTCAATCATCCCATTGATATTACCCCTGACACACCACTACGCAATGGTCTAGTCTATCGTCGCTCTCTGTTAGAAAATGAGGAGATTAAGCATCAGATCAAAGAATTGCTCCATAAGGGGCACATTTGACGTATCTCATCACCTTGTGGAAGCCAAATGATGTTGGTGAAATAAAAACATGGGACCTACTGACTTTTCATTGATTAGCAGGCCCTAAATAAAATCGCAGTCAGGAACTAGTACCTGATTCCCTGAATCGACGATCTCCTTGATCAAATTAAGGGGGGGGAATAATTCAACAAGATTGATATAAAGTCTAGCTACCATTAGGTCCCAATAGAGCAGAAAGATGTATGAAATACTTCCTTCAAGTCAAAATAAGGTCTTTTTTAATGGAGAGTCATGCCCTTTGGTTTGACAAATGGCCCAACAAATTTCATGAGGATGATGGAATATATCTTGCAGCCTTTCACGAATTCATTTTTGTTGGTGTATCTGGATGACATCCTCATCATGTACCAACATCAAGCATTTGATGATCTGAAGCATCGCTTGTGCTCATCCCTAGTGATTTCATTACCTGACCTACAACAACCCTTTGAAATCAAGACAAATGCTTCAGACTATGATGTGGGCACATTCCTCACTCAACACTTCCACTCTATGTCCTATCATAGTGAGACATTATCATATGTTGTTCGTAAGTAACCTTACTTATGTACTCCATTTTGCAAGCCTGCCGGCAGTGGAGGCATTACATTCTCGGGAAGGAGACAATAATCCGCGGTGATCATAAGTCATTTTAATTCATGTAGACACAAGGAAAATTGTAGAATGAATGTCATCATAAGTGCTTAACATATTTGCAGTAGTTCCACCTCAACATCAAGTATAAAACAAGAAGTACCAATCGAGTCATTGATTTCCTCAGCCGACCTCCAATTGCAACACTCACAACAATGATAGACTTTTGTGTCCATGAGAAATTTGGATGGCCCAACCTCTATGAAACAGATCCTAATCTCACCAAAACCTACCATATGTTAGGCACAAACACGGTTGTCACTAGTTTACATCTTCAGGATGGGTTGTTGTTCCATATGGGCCATCCCTGCATTCCATCAAGCGAGCGAGAGAAGTTGATTTAGGAATCCCACTACAATTGAGTGGCAGGACACTTCGACGTGGAAAAGACAATAGAAGTACTGCAACGACATTTCTACTCGAAAACAATTTGACAGGATGTTAGCAAGTATATTCGGTTCTACACTGCCTGTGCTACTTCCAAACCGGCCACTAATAATAAGGACATGTAAACTCCTCCTCCTACTCCTAACAGGACCTAGGAATCCATCTCAATGGACTAGATGTTGGGCCTTCCATCCACCAAGTGGGGAAATGAATGTCTTTTTGTGGTTGTTGATTGCTTTTCCAAGATGGCGATTCTGGCACATGTAAGAAGAGAATCACAGTGGAGGCCAATTCCAATCTCTTCCTTGAATGACTGTGGGTATAATTTAGAATCCCATAAACCATTATCTCATATTGGGACAGTTGGTTCCTAAACACTTTCTGGTCGAGCCTATGGTCACTGCTAGACACCAAGATCACCAAATCCACTAACTTCCACCCCCAGACATATGTCCAAACCAAGGTATTTAACCATATGATCGTGCACATCCTGCTCACGTACAATTCCAAGCACGCCTACACCTAGGATGAGATTCTTCCCTATGTTCAACATAACTACAAAAAAACAATGCATAGATCAACTGGCCACATCCCCTTTCAGGTGGGGTTGGGATTTTAGCCATTGGGTCCCATCAATTTTTCACCATCTCTTACAGCCACCTAGGAAGACTCTTCACATACTCGAACTGAAGATGACAAAGACACCCAGTTCATTGACCCGATCCAACACATCTACGAACATGTTCAGGATATTTTACAAAAGTCCAATGGCAAGTACAAGAAGCACCATGTTCAACATTGGGTGCCACAACATGATTGATCCAGAAGGATATCGATGGCCACCCACCTATTTCAACTAGCTCAATATGTTTTTTGGCAATTTATTATTTTTAGTTGTTTTTCGGGTCCTAAACTTATGGGGGCATTTTGAGGGCCTAAACAATGTTTTTTCATGATTAGGAACCTCAAAAATCATTGAAGACATGATTGAGCCTATGAACTAAAGTTCCTCATCAATACCTTTCCAACTAGCTATTGTGCACCCCAAATAGAGATCGTATGCAAACGTTATGACATCGAGAAGTTGTTGTACTAACTTACCCTAATGGGGCCCACATGACTTTTGGTGGTTCATCTCCTAGGGTTAGGTTTTTTGGATGTCTGGGATTTTGGCATTCATTTTTATTGTAAAACTGCTTTCATACCATCATTGTACTCATCTTCTTATGAATGAGCATAGCCGTCACATCTCTTTTAAGAGATAAGTTGTCACCATTCTATCAAGCTTGTTTTTAGTCTATATTTTACAATTTCATCATATTTCTTATTTAATAGAAGTCAAGTTTTACTATATTTCTATTATTATTCACCGTGTCTCTTTGTTAATATTATAAATATATGTTTTCATTTCATTCTTCTCATAAATTTGGATCATGATATACTGATGATATATGCCCATAATACATTGATGATAAATTGATGATATATTGCTGAACATTGATAAAGTTAAAGTTTTTAAAAGTGGTATAAAGTGCTCACATGGATTCAACCCCCCTAGTATTCCAACACTCTAAAGTTTCTTGTGCTATTATTTCCATATCAATTCTTGGTTAAAAACCCTATCATTTTCATTAAGGTTTATTCCAATCTATGTGTAGGGAAATCTTTCTTACTATGACGTATTTATACATAGCGATATGAACAAGTCATTGGAAAATAACACTCTTTCACAAAATGATTTCTTGGATAATCTTAAGTCTGTAGAATATTTACTACATAAAAAGTTGTGTTCTAATATTTCTTGTTCAAGAAATTTATTAGGATTTATTTTTTAACCACTAAAGCATAAAAGATAAATTTCAAGATTCTTTCCTTATTTCTACAAAGATAATAAAGAAATTACACCTATAATAACTTACAAATTTCTCCTATGCATACCTACTCTTCGCATTTAAATACTTTCAAACAATTATCTTCTCCAAAAATAAAAATAAAAACATTTCTCTAGTTTCTAAACATACCTTTCTTTATTTAGTTTGAGCTACATAAGAACACATTATTCATTTGGATAAGCTTATTTATATATATTTAGAAAGTATAAATTTATTAAACAACTTTTACTAACTACAAACGATTAAAACTATATATTTCTTTCCTATTGCAATATAATAAATCATAACTAGAATAAAGACAACAACTACAAGGAAAACATATATGTTCCTACTGTAAATACTGGAGACCAACTGAGTAGAGAACCATTTACTCCCAACCATAGACCCAAACAACCAATATTACTTGTTCTTGTCACCCCCGAGCCTAAATAATTATTCTGTACTGACTGAAAACTGTATCATCCTTTCCAGAAAAGATCAGAGTTTGATTGTTTCTCAAAACCATCAAACTCAATTCCTCACAAGTACTCAATAGGGTCACGTCTCCTCTAAACTTGTCTCTCTTCTTCCTTTCATTGACAAATAATTTCTTCCCTAGGTATTTTTTCCATGTTACCCTCATCCCTGACCCTAGGGAATCTTATTGGCATAACTTTGTGCTATCGTGTTCCCTCACACACCACATACTTGGGAGTAGGGTTCCACTTGTCCTCATGGACAATATTTACTCTGGTGGTTTTTATCCCTTTCTCACTCACCCATGGAATAATTATTTACTCTTTATAATTGGATTCTCGAATCAGTTGGTTTCTAGTTAAATAAAATAAATTTAAAAATAATACTTATAAAAATTATATTCATCATCATCAATGCTTATGATGATATAATTTCCACATAAATGTTTTTCCAAAACTTTCACAACATATCATCAACAATTAAAATATTTAAATGTTTATAAATGGAGGGACATTAGATCCTCTCCCCCTTGAACTGAACAACATCCTTGATGTTTCA